>CM031240.1:962815532-963003032 GCA_018340775.1 Taxus wallichiana var. yunnanensis
AATTCATCTTTACCCAAGTATGAACTAATTGCATATTTCAACTTAAAAGTTGCATTTAGGTAAGAATAGATATCAGTTCCTTTTTATCATCCATCCAAGGACAATTAAATAAATCCAAATCAAGAAATAACATTATATTTCCAATTTAGTCAACAATATCAAACTGATATAATTATTAAAATATCACACTTGTATTTGTATTCATCAATTCATTTCATAATCCATACATTTGCCAATCCAACTGAATGGACATTGTTTACATAAAACATCATTACAACTCATAGATAGAAGAATATACTTTCTTCTTTTCACAATTCCTCGAAGAGGAATAAAAGTAAACAAATACAATTCATCTTCAACCAATCAAGAAGCATCAGAAAATAGCCATGTCTTCATTCTAATCAAATTCCATCTGCAAAATGATTTGCACGGTCAGTTCAATGAACTGAGCATATTAAGCACTTATCATTAAAATGAGGTGCTTCAACTAACTATCTCAATAAAAGAACCCTACTTTTATGAAATGACAGTAAGACATCAATCAAGAATTAGGCACAAAGAAAGATCAGCATAACAACTGAACCATCAAAATATCATCACAATCAGCCAAAGAACTGCTGTCCCATTTTCCACATAACCTTTACAAGTCTCAAATTACAATATTTGTAAAGTTAGGAATACAAGTAGCATACTGCTGATATAACATACTGTTATCCTTTCCACACCTTTCATTAATAATAAATGCAAAGGGTAAAACTAAACTGAAACGTAAATCCATTACTTTCCTTTCAGTTCATGCATCACATTAGATTCCAAGCAATCAAGCACAGACAAGAAAGTGAACAGCAATGCATATAGTTGCTCATATCTAAGCACTACAAAATTCATTATTAAACGAATAATGATTTACAATTTTCAATTGAATGAAAGAAGAAAAGATCATTTTTCCAAGTCATTCATCCATATCCTATTTCTTTCCACATGACTATCCTAAAAATGGAATCCAAATGAGACACAAATCAAGATAACAGTTCAGAGTGAAACTTACAAAATCCATTCAGAATTCACTTTCCAGCAGCAAGAGTAATTTCATTCATAATCAGCTTTAAATGAAAACAAGGAAGAATTCATCCTCCTTATCCATACTTCATTTAAATCAAGCTCATATGCATATCCAAGATGGGTTAGTATATCATCGTATTTATCATATTTCAATTAGTACAAGGATGCATACTATATATTTACCGTACTAGAAGAAACCATAATTCTTTCACCGTATGGTAAACAGATAAACAGTTATACAATCATGCAATCAATTATTCACATGATTTCCTAATTCTATGAACGCATTCCGTTCAAATAAAATTTTATTCATTGTTGTTACCTACAGCAAGTCCAATCATAATGCACAGTAAAACTTCGATGTTATTTCCAGAACTCAAACAGTTAAAGAGAAGAATTCATTCTTTAACTATACAAATAAGAAAACAACCATTTTCTTCAACTCGCTAAGAATTATTCATGCCGATTTCAATTCTTCTAAATGACAGTACCAAGATCAGAAGACCACACGAAACAATTAAATATTTCATTTGCACAAAAAGCACAGCACTCAGAAAAATAATCTAATTACCACTGTCACTTCCAACAATCTGATCTTATAAGGTTCAATAAACTCAGTTACTATCTCTTTCGAAATCTAAACAGCAGAGAAAGGAAGAACTAATTTCCCATAATTTCAGTAAGAAACAATCATTTTCTCAGAATGGAATAAAACATCCAAATCGAGCTCACTGCCAACAAACATTTCTACCTGAAATCCATTTTTTGAGTTCATGATAATATGCAGAACTTCAGAATGCAATAATCAGTTATCAATACCTCTTTTGAAGTAAACCCGTATAGGGTGTTAAATGTAAGTCTGGTAAAATCAAGACAGACCTAAATAGCAAGACAAAGTTCCCATGCATCTCTTCTTTTGCAAAGCAATCCAAAGTCAAGTTTGCATTCACAAGACAATCTGAACTAGAAGATCGAACAGTCATCAATAAACACAACAAATCATCATACCTTCTTCAGCAAGAAAACAGTATATTACACTATAAGTTCAGAAGGAAAAAAGTATTTCTTTTCCAACTTTCACGAACACTCATATAAAACTCTAATGCCCATTCCTTTAAAATACAAAATTCCATTTCCTTATAATCCTGAAACAGCAGAAGGAAGAGAAAAGTTTTATTTCTTTTAAGCAAGAAAAAGAAAGAAACAAAAAAAATGTGTTATCATTTATTTCTCCAAAGCAAATTCGTATGCTCATACAAAACCCAATGCTGTATTCATCATAATCAAACACAGCAGAAGAGAAAGGATCTATTTCCTTTTTTTAAAAAAATTTCAAAGATAGAAAACGATTAATTCATGCAACTCATACATCCCATACAAACGTATCACAAAGGACCATATAACAAAAGAGCATCTCATAGTAGTGAAAAAAACCCACAAAATTTGCCAATTCTTTATATAACACTTAAGCAGTGAGAAATACCCATTCCTTAAAGCTCAAAAAAAAGATATCAAATATTTCCTTTAATCCAAACAATGAGATAATTTAAACAAGAAAGGTCTTATTTCTTTCAAGAAAATTTCAGATAGAAACAACATCAACCGCTCACACAACCTATACAATCTTATCGCACAAAAGTTCATGTGAGAAAAGAACATTCACACACAAAAAAAAAATCCACACTTCTTGTTCCAGTTCCCATTAAACATTTAGAGAGAAAAAAATCCATTTCAAATCCTTCCATTTAATGTCAACAAACTACAAGCACAACAGGAGGTATTCCATTCAAAAGAATGCAAAGACAATAAATCAAAACAAAGCAAAAATGATTTTCCTATCATTTCAAAAAATGACGGCAAAGTCGATGAAATCCAAATCATATCAACACAATCAACAATCACATAAACCAAAACCCAAGAGCAGGGTTGTTTTAATGAGACATTTAAACAAAGCAAGAATTTTTAAAGAGAAGGGCTTAACATGCCTGTGATTTCTTTTCCAAACTGAAGAAAATTGCGTTTGCCGAAGTTATTTCCTTCCTCGGCGACAGCAAGAACTTCCCAACAATCCTTTCCTCTTCAGGCTCAACAACAGCCTCAAAATCTCCAAGAACAGTGATAAATCCAAAGAACTGGTTCGACTGAACCAAACAAAAAAACCAAATGCAGAGCAACTTTACAAAGTCGAATCAACACAATAAACAATCAAATTTCCCTCATACACTTTCCAAGGTGAGCTGGTCATGAGGACCAAAAATTTAATGCATTAAAGGCTCTACCTTTTTCCAAATTTCCACGCCACCGCCAACTTGAGTTGGCGAACTCCAAATTTCAAATTTGCATGAAAAACCAAATTTAGCTACATGTCCAACTAAATACCTCCACCTCTTACCTGCCCCGCCAAACTGGCGCTGTCCACGTATGGACTCCCCAATAAATGCCATTGAATACCCCTTCATCCTTATCCTCTCCCTCCAAGGGTCTGCGCATCCCCTTTAGGTTAGGATTAGTTTAGGTTGTATATTAGTGTTCAACCTAGGTCATAGTTTAGTCTTAGGTTATTAGGACTTAGGTTTATTTCCCTTTTTTTTTTTGTAATTTAAAAATCCACTTAGGATAGTAGTTTAGGATGCATGTTAGGACTTAGGATTAGCTTAGGATTTAATTCCTACTAACCACTAACACTAATCAACCCCTAACTTCCATCCAAGTCTCAACCGACTCTCGTAATTTCAATCTTTGTGCAGGACGTTCCGTCCTTTGGATCACATGCCAAGGCCACCCGTGTCTAGGCATTTCTTGCCTCACGAGGTCTCAAGTTCGACAGTACAGGGTTCAAGAATCAAACCTTTATCGTTGGCATTTACGTGCCAGCTGCTCATACCTGCAATCAGGTGTTGCACATTCATATCAACCTCCGGTTCGGTTCAAGAGTAAATCGACAAGAAATCACAAGAAGACCACAGCATACTTTGGATCAATGGAATTGATTCAAGGTGTGCTGTCAATCAGCAACGAGAGTTTAGCAAGTATACGACAATTTGTCGTCACATCAGCAAACACACAAGTACAATAATTGTTGTCCTATGCAATAAATCACAGCATGCAAGAATCCAAGTTAGCAACACATTCTCTTAAGATCAAAACATATCTTAACATGTTTGCCTTCATTTCAGTAGTTATAACAGTATGAAAAATATTCACCAAGATAACTTACAAAATCAGTGTTACATGAGAGAGCTCTTAATCGATAGCTCGAGTTCCTAATCGAGCTCGCCGAGGAGCTCACCAAGTAACTCACCATCGGTTGGAGCTGTAAATGAGCTCCCAACCAAAAACAAGGGATCTGGAAAAATTCATTGGAAAGATCGGGGACTGGAAAAATTCATTAAAAAGATCGGGAATTCACTGAACTGGCCAAGTAGCTCTCTAAGACAAGTGAAGGAAATAAAAGAGAGTGCTGAGAGAGAAGGACATCAAGCTCAAGAAGCTCAACTAGTGAGTAACCAAATCCTAGTGAGCTCACTCATCCAAGCATTGGGAGAGAAGATAGCTCATCTTTGATTGTCAGATCATCCTGAGCCTAACTCTTGCCTTCGTCATCACGGTCCTCGGGCTGTATCTTCTCAGGAACTAGTAAGTAGTATCTTGTATGTTCTTTTAATAACATTTCTTGAACTCACCTAAAGCTTCACTTAGGAGCTCACCAATTATAAGCTCTATTCCTAGATCTACTACCCGGTAGCTCACACTACATCTAAGCTGTCATTCCTCTACCCGTACATTGCTCCCTAAGGAAACCCCATACTCTCTCGAGCTCTTCTCCATCACCCCATTACCTTTCCCCGATCATTTACTCACCTTATAAACACCATAGACACCTTATAGCCAACCTTCACTAAAAGCTCCCTAAACCCAGCTCACCTTGATATCGGTTTCACCAAGTCAACTCAGCCGGGTGATTCAAAACTCACAAAACTAGCCTTGAGCTCCATTGTTTTAACGAGGTAATTAAATTGTAATTTTGTAATAATTTGTGTTAATTCATATTAGTAGGGAACTAACCACCTTTCAAAAGGAAGTTTAATATTTCTTGGGCCCAAGGCTAGTTCCCTCATTTATTAGCTCTAACTATAATCTCGGTGGTCTTCATTCTTATTCTTGGAGTAGTCCTTCCCGAGAAAAAAGGAGTTCTCCGTAATCGATCTATCTCTCTCTCTCTCTATGATACGCGCACACCCCCCAAAGATTCAACAAGCGGTATTCCTCCTAGCCTAGCTCCCTTATTTTTTCTCAAGATAATGAAAGGATAGAAGCAACTCTATTCAAAGAATGGAAACATTAGCTATGAAACAGATGAGCCTCTCACCTGTGAGTCTGGGTAAGCTCAAGTCGAGCTACTCAATGAGCTCTCTCACAGGGAGTGAGTTTCTTGAGTGAGATCTCTAACCGAGATCCTAGGTGAGCTACTCGGTGAGCTCTGAGTGAGCTCTAAGTGAGCTCAAAGATGAGCTTGTCTGTAATCTCTGAGGTGAGCTTAAATGTGAGCTTAAGGTAAGTTGCAGAGCTCACCAAGGAGCTTGTCAAATGAGCTCCCAGGTGAGTTCCTGTGAGTTACTTGACGAGCTCCCAGGTGAGCTCAACTCGAGCTGATCGGTGAGCTCCTAGAAGAGCTCCCAAGTGAGCTACTTGGTGAGCTGTATAGTGAGCTCTGGTGAGCTGCTAGGTGAGTTCCCAAGAGAGCTACTTGGTGAGCTCAGGTCAAGGCTCCCTGGTGAGCTTACAAGTTAGCTCACAAGTGAGCTCAAGTTAACCTACTCGTGGAGCTTCTGGTGAGCTCCCAGGTGAGCTGTTAGGTAGGATCCTAGGTGAGTTAGGTGAGCTCCTAGGTGAGCTACTCAATGAACTCTGAGCTGACTTTGAGGTGAGCTATAAGATGAGCTCCTTAGAGAGGTCAAGGTGAGCTAATAGGCAAGCTCAAATGAGAGTTGGCAAGGTGAGCTCATCTGAAAGCTCCCATGTGATTTTTAGGTGAGATGCTTGAAGAGCTCCCAGGTGAGCTCACCCTCAAGCTCTAGCAAGCTACTTGGAAAGCTCAGGTGAGCTTAAGGTGAGTTGGCAAGGTGACCTATCAGGTGAGCTTGCTAGGTGAGTTTTCGAGAAAACTCAAGTCATGAGCTCTCGAGAGCTCCTAGGAAAACTACTTCTGAGCTCCCAGCTGAGCTCCTAGGTGAGATGCTGCTTAATGAGTTCCTAGGTGAGCTCAAAGGAAGATTGAGTTGGCAATCTCGAGGTGAGCTTACATGCAAGCTACTAGATGAGCTCAAGGAGAGTTAGCAAGGTGAGCTCAAGGTAATTTTTTAAGGTGAGCTCAAGGTGAGATGGCAAGGTGAAGCTCAAGGTGAGTTGGCAAGGTGAGCTATCAGGGGAGCTCCTAGGTGAGTTCCCAAGAGATTTACTCTTGATGAGTTCCTGGGTGAGCTCAACTCGAGAGATCAGCTGAGCTCCCGTAAGAGCTCCTAGGAGGAGCTAAGTGAGGTGAGTTGTTTAGCGAGAGCTCCCGGAGTAGCTACTAGGGGAGCTCCCATGTGAGCTACTGGTGAGCTCCCAGGTGAGGTCCTCGGTGAGCTGCTTGGTGAGCTCACAAGTGACCTCAAGTCAACCTACTTGGTGAGGTGCTGGTGAGCTCCTAGTGAGCTATTAGGTGAGCTCTTAGGTGAGTTGTTAGGTGAGCTCCTAGGTGAGCTACTTTGTGAGCTACTCGACAAAATCTGAGGTGAGCTACCAAACGAGCTCAATGCGAGTTAGCAAGGTGATCTCCTCAGTGAGCTAGCAGGTGAGCTTATAGGTGAGCTCCCATGGGAGTTGGTAAGTGAGCTATAAGGTGAGCTCCAATGTGATTTTTAGGTGAGCTACTTGATGAGCTCTCGAGGTGAGCTTTGTGAGACTTGAGCTCAAGTTGAACTCGAAATCTCTCTGGGTGAGCTCAAGGTGAGCTGAGTAAGGTGAGCTATCTCGGTGAGCTCCAGAGTGAGTTTGAGTGAGCAAGCTCAGAGAGTCAAGGAGCTACTTGACAAGCTCTAGGTGAGTGTTTGAGAGCTAGAGCTCCCTAGAGCTCCTAGGTGAGCTACTCTGTGAGCTCCCATGTGAGCTCAAAGGTGAGCTGAGCTCGTGGTGAATCTCTTAGTGAGTCAAGAGTGAACATGTGAGCTACCAGATGAGCTCAAGGTGAGTTGGTAAGGTGAGCTCAAGGTGAGTTGGTAAGGTGAGCTCAAGGTGACTGGCAAGGTGAGCTATCAGGTGAGCTCCCAGTGAGCTCACTGCTAGCTCTGAGTTACTCAACGAGCTCCTAGGTGAGCTACTAGGTGAGCTCAAGCTTTTGATGAGCTCCCAGAGTGAGCTGGGTGAGCTGAGCTGGTGAGTTAGCTCCCAAGTGAGCTACTTGGCGAGCTCCTAGGTGAGGTCCCTCAGTGAGCTGTTATGTGAGCTCTAGGTGAGCTACTTGGTGAGCTACTCTGAGATGAGCTCACTGAGCTAGTGAGCTACAAGATGAGCTCAAGGGAGCTCACCAAGTTCAAGAGCTAGCTCAACTGAGTAGCTAAGAGTGACTGATGTGAGCTCCCATGGGAGTTGGCAAGGTGATCTGTCAGGTTCACCTTACTAACTCACTCACCTGAGCTCACCTTGACTTGCTGTAAGCTGAGTCAGCTCATAGGTGAGGCTCAGCTCACATGTAAGCTCACCTACAGAGATTACCAACAAGCTCACCTTTGAGCTCACATGGGAGCTCACCAGAGCACCTCACCTAGAGAGCTCGAGACAGGAGCTCAAGCAAGCAGCTCACCTAGGAGCTCATTGAGCATCTCAACTTGAGCTCACTGCTGAGCTAGAAACTCACTTGGGAGCTCACTTGATAGCTCACCTTGACAGCTCACCTTGAGCTCACTCAAGAGCTCACTAAGTGAGCTCACCAGAGCTCTTGAGCTGAGCTCACCAGCTGAGCTCACTCCAAGAGCTCTAAGAGAGCTCCCAAAAAACTCACATGGGAGCTCACCTAATAGCTCACCTTGCCAACTCACATGGGAGCTCACCTATTAGCTCACCTTGCTAGCTCACCTTGAGCTCACTGAGGAGCTCACCACCTGAGCAAGCTCACCTTGAGCTCTCTAGTAGTTCACTCCTCAAAGCTCACCTCGAGTAGCTCACCTAGTAGTAGCTCCTGGGAGCTCAGAGTGAGCTCACCTCAGTAGCTTGAGCTCAGCTTGAGCTCACTCTAAGCTGTGAGCTCACTGAGAGCTGAGTGAGCTCACTAGGGAGCTGAGCTTCCTAGGAGCTCTCTTGGAGCTTCTTGGGAGCTCACTCACTCACCTTAGAGCTCACCAAGGGAGCTCACTGACTCACAGCTCACAAGCTCAGCTCACCTGGGAGCTCTTTTGGGAGCTCACCTGAGCTGACTCGAGGAGCTCACTCGAGCTCAGCTCTGTAGCTCAGAGCTTGAGCTCACTGAGAGCTCACCTGAGTGAGCTCACAGAGCTAAGCTCATTGGGAGACTCACTCACCAGGAGCTCACCTGAGAGCTCATTCTGAGCTCAGGAGCTCACCTAGCTGAGCTCACATGGGAGCTCATGGAGAGAGCTTGCTAAGCTCACTCAAGTAGCTCACTTGGGACTCTTTGGAGGGAGCTCTCAGCTCACTTGAGCTCACCTTGGAGCTCACCAAGAGCTCACCTTGGAGCTCACTTGAGCTCACTCAGCAGGAGCTCACAAGCTCACTCTTGAGCTCACTTAGAGCTCAGCTCACTGCTAAGCTCACCTGAGCTCTCTTAGAGCTCAAGCTGAGCTCAGCTGAGAGCTCACTGAGGAGCTCCAAGTAGCTCACCTCCAGAGCTCACTCTAGAGCTCACCTAGAGCTCAGCTGATTGAGCTCACCTAGAGCTCACCTGAGAGCTCACGAGAGCACTCAGAGCTCTTGAGCTCACCTAGGAGCTCACCTCAGCTCACCTCAAGCTCACTCAGCTCACCTCAGTAGCTCACCTTGAGCTCACCTTGAGCTCTGAGCTCAGCTCACCTTAAGCTCACCCAAGAGCTCAGCTCACTTGTAGAGCTCACCTTGCTGAGCTCACCTGAGGAGCTCACCAAGTAGCTCACCTGAGCTGAGCTCACCTAGGAAGCTCACCTAGAGAGCTCTGAGCTTGAGCTCACTGAGCTGAGCTCTCTGAGAAAGCTCACCTGGGAGCTCACCTAAGAGCTCACCTTGCTCATCTCACCTTGAGCTCAGAGAGCTCACTGAGTGAGTAGCACTTGAGCTCACTGAGAGCTCATCAAGAGCTCTCACCCAAAACTCACTGAGCTCACTGATGGGAGCTCACATGGGGCTCAGCTCACTCGAGCTCAGCTCACCTAGGAGCTCACCTGGAGCTCTCTCACCTTGAGCTCACCTGACCTCACTCACCTTGAGCTGAGCTCACCTTGAGCTCACCTTGAGAGCTCTCACCTGGAGCTCACCTTGACTCAGCTCACCTTAGAGCTCACCAAGTAGCTCACCTGAGAGCTCTCAGCTCCTGAGCTCAGCTCAGTGAGCTCACCTGAGCTCACCTGGGAGCTTCGAGGAGCTCACTCGAGAGCTCAGCTTCACTGAGTGAGCTCTTTGAGCTCACCAAGAGCTCACTCAGGAGCTCAGCTCTCACTCTGGGAGCTCACTGGGAAACTAGCTCCAGGAGCTCACCAGGGAGCTCACCTAGTAGCTCACCTGGGAGAGCTCAAATCAGCTCAAGGAGCTCAGGGAGCTCTGGAGCTCTTGGGAGCTTCTTGAAGCTTCTGAGCTCACTTGAGAGCTCACCCGGGAGAGCTGAGCTCACGAGTAACTCACTGAGAACTCACCAGGAGCTCACCTGACAGCTCACTACTCACCTGACCTCACTCTTAAGCTCACCACCTCCAGCTCACCTTGAGCTTGACCTTCACTTGAGCTCACCTTGAGAGCTCTGTAGCTCTCATGTAAGCTCACCTAGAGAGCTTCACCTAACAAGCTCACCTTTGAGCTCACCTGGGAGCTCACCGAGTGAGCTCACCTAGGAGCTCACTAGGCTCACTTGAGACTTGAGAGCCAGAGCTCTCACTGAGCTCAGCTCACCTGAGGAGCTCACCTTGAGCTAGCTCAGCTTGAGCTGAGCTCACCTCAGAGCTCACTTGGGCTCACTGAGAGCTCACCTAGAGCTCAGCTTGGGAGCTCAGCTCAGCTCAGCTCACCTAGAGCTCTTGAGCTCAGCTCACTTCAAGCTCATCTCAAGAGCTATCAAGTAGCTCACTAAAAAGCTCACACACTGGGAGCTCACTAGCTGAGCACCTTGAGCTCTCCTAGGAGCTCACTCCTGAGCTCAGCTTCACCTTGAGCTCACCTTGAGCTCACCTCACCTGAGCTCACTCACCTCAAGAGCTCATCTAGTAGCTCTCTAAGAGCTTTTTGAGAGCTCACCTGAGTAGCTCACTGAGTAGCTCGAGCTCACTATGAGCTCAGCTCACAACCTGAGCTCACCAGGAGCTCAGCTCACTTGGGAGCTCACTCACCTCAGCTCACTTCCTTGAGCTCAAGCTCAGCTCAGCTCAGGAGCTCAGCTGAAGCTCTCACCTGGAGAGCTCACCAAGAGCTCACCAGGAGCTCTCTAGGAGCTCTCACTTGAGCTGAGCTCTGCTTGAGAGCTCACTGAGAGCTCTCTGAGTGAGCTCACCATGGGAGCTCACCTGGGAGCTCACCTTGAGCTCTCACTCACCTAACTCAACTCACTGAGAGCTCACTCGAGAACTCCTTGAGCTCACCTACAGCTCACCTGACTTACTCACCTCTTGAGCTCACCTTGAGCTCACCTCTAGGACTCTCACAAGAGCTCACCTGAGCTCAGCTCCAGGAGCTCACCAAGCAGCTCACCTAGGAGCTCACCTGGAGCTCTGGGAGCTCACAAGTAGCTCACCAGGAGCTCAGCTTGAGAGCAGCTCAACTAGAGCTCAGAAAGAAGCTCACACTGGAGCTCACTCTCACTCACCTGAGCTCAGCTCACCAGAGCTCACCTAGGAGCTCACTGAGTAGCTTGACTTGAGCTCACCAGGAGCTCATCAAGTAGCTCACCTAAAAACTCACATGGGAGCTCACTCACGAGCTCACCTGATGAAACTCACTCACAGCTCACCAGCTCTCTCTCACTAGCTCAGCTCTCAGCAAGAGCTCACCTTGAGCTCTCAGCTCAGGAGCTCACCTAGGAGCTCACCTTGTCAGCTCAGCTCACTCTGAGCTCTTCAGTAGCTCACCTAGAGCTCTCTTGAGAGCTCACCAAGCTCAGCTCAGGAGCTCTGAGAGAGCTCACCAAGGAGCTCACAAGTAGCTCACTTGCTGCTCAGCTCACACTTGAGAGCTCACCTGAGCTCACTCAGCTCTTAGGAGCTCACTAGAGCTCACTCTAGAGCTCAGCTCACTCAGAGCTCACTCTGAGCTAGCTCTCAAGTAGGAGCTCAGCTCACTGAGAGCTCTCTTCAAGAGCTCACACAGGAGCTCACTGAGGAGCTCTTGAGAGCTCACTAGCTCACTAGCTCAGCTCACCATGAGCTCACTTCACTGAGCTCACCTGAGCTCACACTTGCTAACTCACTCTTGAGCTCACCTTGCAAGCTCACCAGCTCACCTCAACTCACTCTTGCTCTCAGTAGCTCACTAAGCTCACCTCAGAGATTTCAGCTAGCTCACCTTTGCTTTCACTCAAGCTCTGGGAGCTCACCTTGAGAGCTCACTTGGAGAGCTCACCTCAGCTAGAGAGCTCACCTAGGAGCTCAGCTGAGCTGAGAGCTCCTAGAGCTCACTTGGAGCTCAGCTAGCTCACTCAGACTCACTCACTGAGCTCACTTGGGAGCTCACCAGAGCTCACTGAGAGCTGCTGAGCTCACAAGACTCACTAGCTCACCTAGGAGCTCACACTCAGCTCACCTAGCTCACTCACAAGGAGCTCACTCACTCAGGACTCTCACTGGGAGCTCTGAGCAAAGAGCTCAGAGCTCACTCTCAGGAGAGCTCAGCTCAAAGAGCTCACCTGCTCAGAGCTCACTCAAGGAGCTCACCTCAAGAGCTCACCTGGGAGCTCACTGGGAGCTCACCTTACTCTCAGCTCTCACCATGCTCAGCTCACCTGAGCTCACTCAGGAGCTCACCTGAGAGCTCACCAGGAGCTCACCTGAGCTCACTCACTCAGGAGCTGACTCACCTTGAGCTCAGCTCACCTTGAGCTCACTTCAGTAGCTCAGCTAAAGCTCACCTAGAGATTTGCAGCTCACCTCAGCTCACCTTGGGAGCTCACCTGAGAGCTCACCGAGCTAGCTCACCTTAGAGCTCTCTTGGGAGCTCACCAAGAGCTCTCGAGAGCTCAGTAGCTCACTCGATGAGCTCTCTTGAGCTCACTGAGACTGGAGAGCTCACCTAGGAGCTCACCTGAGGAGCTCACCTTGAGCTCAGAGCTCACTCTTGAGGAGCTCACCTTGAGCTCACCTGAGCTCTCACTGAGCTCACCAGAGCTGACTAGACTCAGCTCAACTGCAAGGAGCTTCTCACAAGTAAGCTCACATCAGAGCTCACTGGGAGCTCACTGGGAGCTCTGCTCAAGCTCAGCTCAGCTCACTCAGCTGAACTCAGCTCACCTTGAGCTCACCATCAGCTCACCTGAGCTCACAAGCTCACCTGAGCTAGCTCACCTCACCTAGCTCAGCTCTCAGCTGAGCTCTTAGAGCTCACCTGGGAGCTCTCAAGCTCTCACTTAGCTCACTAGAGCTCAGCTCACTTAGGAGCTCACCAGAGAGACTCACGAGAGAGCTCTCACTGAGACTCATCAGTAGTTGACTGAGCTCTTTGAGCTCAGCTCACCTTGAGCACACTCTAGGAGCTCTCGAGCAAGTAGCTCACTAGCTCAGCTCAGCTCAGCAGCTCACCTGAGAGCTCACCTGAATAGCTCACCCAAGTAGCTCTCCTAGGCTCTCCTAGGAGCTCACTGAGCTCTCACTCAGCTCTCTTGCTTGAGCTCACAAGGAGCTCACCTGGAGAACTCACCTGGGAGCTCACCTCAGGAGCTCACTGGATCAGCTCACCTTAAGAACTCACCTGAGCTCACACTCTCACCTTGAGCTCACCTTGCTCAGCTTGAGCTCAGCTTAGCTCACCTGAGCTCACTTCTAAGCTGAGCTCATCTAGAGCTCATCATGAGCTCACTCAGAGAGCTCACCTCTTAAGCTCCTAGAGCTCTTGAGAGCTCACCAGGAGCTCACTTGAGAGAGCTCACCTGGGAGCTCACTCTAGGAGCTCTCAAGAGGAGCTGAGCTCAGAGCTGCTCAAGAGCTCACTGAGCTCACCTGAGCTCAAAGCTCACTCACAGGAGCTCACCAGCTCAGCTCACCTTGAGCTCAGCTCACCTAGAGCTCACCGAGAAGCTACTCTGAGCTCACCTAGGAGCTCTCTCTCACTCACTCAGATGAGCTCACATGGGAGCTCACTGAGCTCACCTTGAGCTCACTCTTCACTCAGCTCACCTGAGCTCAACTCACCTGAGAGCTCACTGGGAGCTCACCTTGAGCTCACCTTGAGCTCACCTCACCTCAGCTCACCTAGAGCTCAGCTCACTCTAGCTCACCTCAGCTCTCTGGAGCTCTAGCTAGAGCTCAGAGCTCACTTCAGTGAGCTCACTCAGAGCTCACTGAGCTCACCAAGAGCTCACTTGAGCTCACAGGAGCTCACCAGCTCACCAGAGAGCTCACCTAGGAGCTCACACTAGGAGCTCTCACCGAGAGCTCACTAGGAGCTCCTAGTAGCTCTGGGAGCTCACTGGGCTCTCTGAGCTTCTCTCTCAGCTCACCAAGAGCTCACTCAGAACTCAAGAGCTCACTCTCACTCACCTTGCCTCACTCACCTGAGCAACTCACCTTGAGCTCACTCACTCTAAGCTCTGAGCTGAGCTCACCTTCAGCTCAGCTCAGAGCACCTAAGCTCACCTTGAGCTAGAGCTCACTAACAAGCTCACCTTTGAGCTCACCTGCTCAGCTCACCTAGGTGAGCTCTCTAAGCTCACTCTAGAGGAGCTCACCAGAGGAGCTCAGGAGCTCAGCTAAGGAGCTCACTGAAAGGAGCTCTCTCTAGCTCTCTGGACCTAGAGCTCTGAGAGCTGACTTGACTAACTCTCACCTGAGACTCACTGAGCTGAGCTCACCTTCAGAGAGCTCAGCTCACCTGAGCTCACTCAGAGCTCACCTTCAGAGCTCACTCTCAAGCTGAGCTCAAGAGCTCACACAAGAGCTCAGCTCACTCAAGGAGCTCTCTTAGCTCAGCTCAGCTGGGAGCTAGCTCAAGCTCACTCTCACTGAGCTCAACTCAGCTCACTCAAGCTCACCACAGCTCACTTCATGGGAGCTCCTTGAGAGCTCACCTGCTCAGCTCACCACTAAGCTCACCTGAGAGCTCACCTGAGCTCTCACCTTGAGCTCACTGGAGCTCACCTCAGTCAGTTTCTTCAGAGCTCACTGAGAGCTCAAGAGCTCACCTGGAGCTCACCTAACAGCTCACCTGGGAGCTCACTTGAGGAGCTCACTCTGAGAGTAGCTCACTGACTTGAGAGCTGCTCTTCAGAGCTTGAGCTCACTGAGAGCTCACCTGAGCGAGCTCTACTGGGCTGGGACCTCAGCCAGGAGCTCACCAAGTAGCTCACTGGGAGCTCAGGAGCTCTCACTGAGGAGCTCTCTGAAGGAGCTCTCACCAGGAGCTCACCTAGGAGCTCTCTGGGAATAGCTCACCAAGGAGCTCACTAAGACATCTGACTCTCAAGGAGCTCTCTAGTAACTGACTTGAACTCTCTGAGACTCACTGAGCTAACTTCAAGCTCACCTTGAGCTCACCTTGAGCTCTTGAGCTCACCTTGAGAGCTCCTCACAGCTCACCTTTGAGCTCACCAAGAGCTCACCTGAGAGCTCACAGAGAGCTCACCGAGAGCTCACCTAGGAGCTCAGCTCAGAGCTCAGCTGAGCAGCTCACCTAGAGCTCACTCACCTAACTCTCTCTCAGCTTGAGCTCACCTGAGCTCACCTGGAGAGCTCACCTAGGAGAGAGCTCACCTTGAGCTCACCTTGAGCTCAGCTGAGAGCTGAGAGCTCACTTGTGAGCTCTCAGGAGCTCATCAAAAGCTCACTGAAACTCTCACATGGGAGCTCACACTCAGCTCACCTACCAACTCACATGGGAGCTCACCTACAGCTCACCTTGAGCTCAGCAGAGCTCACCTCAACAAGCTCACCTTAGAGCTCACCTTGCTCAACTCACCTTAGAGAGCTCATTGAGTAGCTCACCAAGAGAGCTCACCTCAGGAGAGCTCTAGGAGCTCACCAGTAGCTCACACTGGGAGCTCACCAAGGAGCTCACTAGAGCTCAGCTACTTAGCTCACTAGAGGAGAGCTCACTGAGCTCTTCACCTAGGAGCTCACTGAGAGCTCACTGGAGCTCAGAGCTCTCAGGAGCTCACTCTGGGAGCTCACCTCAGCTCCTGGGAGCTCACTTGGGAGCTCAGAGCTCTCTTGAATGAGCTCTCACCGGGAGCTCACTAGAGAGCTCAGCAGCTCTTTCAGCTTGAGCTGAGCTCACTTGAGCTCACTCAGCTAACTCAGCTCTGGAGCTCACTCACTGAAGCTCACCTCAGCTCACCTTGCTCAACTCACCTTGAGCTCACCTCTGAGCTCACCTCACCTCAGCTCACTCTCAGCTCAGCTCTCAGTAGCTCACTCAGTAGAGCTCTAGCTCAAAGCTCACCTTTGAGCTCACCTTTGAGCTCACCTGAGCTCAGCTCACCTAGCTACCTAGGAGCTCACCTAGGAGCTGGCTAGGAGCTCAGCTCACAAGGAGCTCACCGAGAGCTCTCGAGCTGAGCTTGAGAAAGCTCACACTGGAGCTTGAAAACTCACCTCAGCTCACCTTTCACTCACTGAGCTCACCTGAGCTCACTGGGAGCTCACCTTCAGCTCACTGAGCTCACTTGAGAGCTCACCTAGGAGCTCAGAGCTCACCAGAGCTCAGCTCACCTCAGAGCTCACTCAACTCAGCTCACTCAAGAGCTCACCCTGAGAGAACTCACTGGGAGCTCCTCGAGCTCAGCTCACCTTCAGAGCTCACCTGGGAGCTCACCTCAGCTTCACCAGCTGAGCAAGCTCACCTAGAGCTCACTCCAGGAGCTCACCTCAGGAGCTCACCTTGAGCTCTCTCAGTAGCTCTCCTCAGCTCAGTTCTGAGTCTCTCCTAAGAGCTCACCTGAGAGCTCACCAGGAGCTCACCTAGAGCTCAGCTCACCAGAGCTCAGAGTAGCTCACTGAGAGCTACTTGACTTGAGCTCACTTGTGAGCTTGCAGAGTCAGCTCAGCTCTCTGAGCTCACCTCTCTGAGGAGAGCTCACCAAGTAGCTCACTCACTTGGGAGCTCACCTAGCTAGAGCTCACCTGAGAGCTCACTCAATAGCTCTCTCCTAGGAGCTCACCTAGGAGCTCTTCTAGAGAGAACTCACCTTGAGCTCAGCTCAGCTCTCGAGGAGCTCACTTGAGACTCTCACTTGAGCTCACTCATCTTGAGAGCTCACTCTAGAGCTCACCTTAGCTCTCTCTGAGCTCACCTTACAAGCTCACCTGCTCAGCTCTCACTGAGCTCACTTGAGCTCACTTAGCTCAGCTTTCAGCTCACTCAGCTCACCTTGCTCAGCTCTGAGCTGCTAGGAGCTCACCTGGAGCTCACCTAAGGAGCTCAGAGGAGCTCACTCAGAGAGCTCACCTGGAGCTCACTTCAGAGCTCACTCAACTGAGCTCACTGAGCTCACCAGAGCTCACCTGAGGAGCTCCTGAGCTCAGCTCAAGCTCACCTGAGAGCTCACCCAAGAGCTCAGCTCAGCTTGAGCTCACAAGAGCTCACCAGTAGCTCACTCAACTTGAAACTCACACTGAGAGCTCACACACTCACTGGGAACTCACATGGGAGCTCACCTATCAGCTCATCTTAGAGCTTGAGCTCACTGCTTGAGCTCACTAAGGAGCTCACCTTCCTAGGAGCTCACCTTGAGCTCAGCTCACCAAGTAGCTCACCTTGAGCTCACCTAGAAGCTCAGCTCACCTAGAGCTCAGCTCACCAAGAGCTCACTCAGCTCACCAGGAGCTCACCAAGAGCTCACCAAGGAGCTCACCACTGAGAGCTCACCTAGAGCTCACTTGAGAGCTCACTCTGGAGCTCACCTCAGGCTCAGCTCAGCTCACTCTCAGTGAGCTCACTCAGCTCAGGGAGCTCACCTAGGAGCTCACCTAGGAGCTCACCTGGAAGAGCTCACTCACCAAGGAGCTCACCAAGAGCTCACTAGGAGCTCACGAGGAGCTCAGCTCAGCTCTCACCGAGTGAGCTCTCAAGAGCTCACTTAGGAGCTCACTTGAGCTCACTCAGGAGAACTCTCACTGAGAGAACTCACGAGAACTCTGAGAACTCACCAGGAACTCACCTTGAGCTCACCTCACCTTCACTCTCCTGAGACTCACCACCTCACCAACTCACCTTGAGCTCATCTGGTAGCTCATCATGTAAGCTCACCTTAGAGATTCACCGACAGCTCACTTGAGCTGCTCTTGGGAGCTCACTAGGAGCTCTCACCAAGCTCAGCTCTCACCTAGGAGCTCTCTAGGAGCTTGAAGGAGCTCAGCTCACCAGAGCTCAGCTCTGAGCTGAGCTCTGAAAGCTCAAGAAAGCTCACTTGAGCTCACCAGAGCTCACCCAGCTAGAGCTCACCAAGCAAGCAGCTCCTTCAGTAGCTCACCTTGAGAGCTCACCAGAGAGCTCACCTCAGCTAGCTCACTGAGGAGCTCAGCTGAGCTCTCACTGAGGAGCTCACTTAAAGCTCACTCACTGAGAGCTCACCTGGAAACTCACCTGAGCAAGCTCTCTGGAGCTCACCTTGAGCTCACTCTTGAGCTCAGCTCACCTGAGCTCACCTTGAGCTCACCTTGAGCTCACCTTGAGCTCAGCTCACCTTGAGCTCTCTGAGTAGAGCTCACCAGAGCTCACTCCAAGTAGCTAAGCTCTAGCTCACCTAGAGCTCACCTGAGGAGCTCACTTGGGAGCTCACCTGGAGAGCTCACCTGAGCTCACAGAGAGCTCACCTGGGAGCTCAGTAGCTCACCTTGAGTGTTGAGCTCACTTGAGCTCACTTGTGAGCTCACCAAGCTCAGCTCAGCAGCTCACTCACTCAGAGCTCACTCTTGGGAGCTCACTGGAGCTCACCAAGAGCTCACCTAGAGAGCTCACAAGAGCTCACCTGAGGGAGCTCTCACTAGAGCTCACCTAGCTTAGAGCTCACCTTAGGAGCTCACTCTGGGAGCAGCTGAGCTCTCACTCAGCTCAGAGCTGAGCTCACTGAGATCTGACTCACTGAGGAGCTCAGGAGCTCAGAGAGCTCACCTTGCTCTGAGCTCACTAAGCTCTCACCTGACTCAGCTCACCTTGCTCAACTCACCTAGCTGAGCTCACCTGAGCTCACCTGAGCACCAGCTCAGCTCTCACAGGAGCTCACCTTACCAGCTCTCTCCTAGAGCTCATCTTAAGTAGCTCACCTTGAGCTCTAGAGCTTTGAGCTCACCTCAGAGCTCAGAGAGCTCTCACCTTGGGAGCTCAGCTCGAGGAGCTCACTGAGCTCAGCTCTAGAGCTCACTAGCTCACTCAGCTCACTCCAGAGCTCATCTTAGCAAGCTCACTCAGAAAGAACCAGAACCCTAGGAGCTCACCTGAGCTCAGCTCACTCAGCTCACTCAGCTTGAGCTCACCTGAGCTCACCTGAGAGCTCAGCTCACCTAGAGCTCACAGTGAGCTCTCTGGGAGCTCACTCAAGTGAGCTCAAAGAGCTCACCAACTCAGCTCAGCTAGCTCACCTGAGAAGCTCACCTGAGAGCTCACTCACAGGGAGAAGCTCACTGAGAGCCTTAGCTCACATGAGGAGCTCACCTTGAGCTCACCTGAGCACCTGAGAGCTCACCTCACTTGAGCTCACACCAGAGCTCTCCAGTCAGCTCACCTCAGTAGCTCACTCAAGAGCTCACTGGAGCTCACTCACCTGGGAGCTCACTGCTGCTCTCTTGAGCTCACGGAGCTCTCACTGAGCTCACTCACTCACTAGCAGCTCACTTGAGCTCAGCTCATGAGCTCACTGGGATTCACTGAGCTCTCTGAGGAGCTCACTCCTGAGAGCTCACCTGGGAGCTCAGAGCTCACTCAGGAGCTGCTCAGCAAGCAGAGCTCACTCAGGAGCTCAGCTCAGAGCTCACTCTAGAGCTCACTCTAGGAGCTCAAGTCAAGCTCACTCAGGAGCTCACTAGAGCTGAGCTTCGATCAGCTGAGCTCCTTAAGCTCTGAGCTCAGGAGAGCTCACCTAGTAGCTCAACTCACTCACCAAGGACTCTCACCTGAGCTCACTTGAGCTCACCAGAGAGCTCACCTAAAGCTCAGCTCACCTGAGCTCACTCACTCACCTCTGGGAGAGCTCACTCAGAGAGCTCAGAGCTCACTGAGCTCAGGAGCTCAGCTTGAGAGAGTAACTCACTGAGGAGCTCTCACCTAGAAGCTCCTGAGCAACTCACCTTGAGCTCACTTGAGGAGCTCACCAAAGCTCTCTTAGAAACTCTCACCTGAGCAGCTCCTTGAACTCTCACCTTGAGCTCACTTGAGCTCAGCTCACTCAGCTCACCTCAGAGAGCTCTCACCAAGAGCTCACCTTGGAGAGCTCACCTGAGGAGCTCAGAGAGCTCACCTAGCTCTCACTTGAGAGCTCATCTCCTTGAGCTCTCTAGGACTGATAGAGCTCACTTGAGCTCACTGCTCTGAGGAGCTCACCTGGAGCTCACCTTGAGCTCACTGAGAGAGCAGCTGAGCTCACTGAGAGCTCACCAAGAGCTCACTTGAGCTCACTAGGAGCTCACCTAAAAGCTCACCCAAAAACTCACATGGGAGCTCATCAACTCACCACAGAACTCACTGGAGCTCACCTGAGAGCTCACCTAGAGCTCACCTTGACACTCACCAGCTCAGCTCAGCTCAGCTCAGCTCTCTGCTGAGCTCACCTGCTCAGCTCATCTTAGCTAGCTCACCTAGAAGCTCATCTCTGAGTGAGCTCTCTCCAGTAGCTCACCTTAGAGCTCACTCAGCTCTAGCTCAGCTCACTCAAGCTGAGCTCACCTACTGAGAGCTCAGGAGTAGAGCTCACCTCAGGAGCTCTCTGAGCTAGCTCTCAGCTCACTCAGAGCTCCTCTGAGCTCTAGAGAGCTCACCGGGAGCTCAGGAGAGCTCACCTGAGCTCACAGGAGCTCACCTCAGCTCACCTGGGAGCTCACCTGAGCTCAGAGCTCAGCTCAATAGCTCACTAGAGAGCTCACTGAGAGCTCTCTAGGAGCTTCTCTCAGCTCAGTTGAGCTCAGAGCTCTTGAAGTAACTCACCTAGGAGAACTCACTCACAGGAGCTCACTGCTCACACTCACTCAACTCACCTTGACCTCACTTGAGCTCACCTCACCTACCTTCAGCTCACCTCTGCTCAACTCACCTGACTTGAGCTCCAGAGCTCACTCAGTAGCTCATAATGAGCTCTAGAGCTCATTGAGCTCACCTTGAGCTCAAGCTCACCAAGAGCTCACCTTGCTAAGCTCACCTAGGGAGCTCAGGAGCTAGGAGAGCTCAGAGCTCAGCTAGAGCTCCTAGAGCTCACCTAGGAGCTCAGCTCAGAGCTCACAGAAGCTCACCCAGGAGCTCTTGAGAGAGCTCACTCTGAGGAGCTCACCTGAGGACACTCACACTAGAGCTCAGCTCCTTGAGCTCACTGAGAGCTCACCTTGAGAGCTCACAAGAGCTCACTGGAGAGCTCAAAAGCTCACTCAAGGAGCTCACCAAAACTCTCACATAGAGCTCACCTCACAGAGCTCACCTGCCAACTCACATGGGAGCTCACCTAGCTCACCTTGAGCTCACCTCACCTAGCTCACCTGAGCTCACTTGAGAGCTCAGAGAGCTCACCAACTCAACTCACCTGAGAGCTCTCAGTAGCTTCAGGAGTTCTGAGCTCTCACCAGTAGCTCACCAGGGAGCTCACCTGGGAGCTCACTAAAGCTCACCTAGGACACTCTGAGCTCTAAGCTCACTGAGTAGTCTGACTTGAGCTCACTGAGAGCTCACCTGAGCTCACTGTGAGCTCACTCACTGAGCTCAGCTCACTCTAGACCTAGAGCTCACTCAGAGCTCTCACTAGCTACTCTGGGAGCTCACCAAGTAGCTCACCTGGGAGCTCTCAGCTCAGAGCTCAGCCTTAGGGAGCTCACCTGAGCTAGCTGAGCAGCTTGGGAGCTCACTTGGGAGCTCTCGAGCTTGAGCTCTCACTTGAGCTCACTCTGGGACTTGAGACTCAGCAACTTGAGCTCACCTGGAGCTCACCTTGAGCTGAGCTCACCTAACTCACCTTCACCTAACTCACCTAAGCAGCTCCTTGCTCAAGCTCACCTAAGCTCACCTAGCTCACTCACCTTGAGCTCACTCTAGAGCTCTCCTTGTAAGCTCACTTCAGAGCTCACGCTTGAGCTCACCTTTGAGCTCTTGAGGAGCTCCTAGGAGCTCAAGAAAGCTCACTCTAGAGCTCAGCTGAGAGCTCACCTAGCTCTCAGAAAACTTCTCACTCACACAAAACTCACCCAGGAGCTCACCTGAGCTCAGCTCACTTGAGAGCTCTTGAGCTCACCAGAGCTCTCACAGCTAGCTCAGACTTGAGCTCACCAGGGAGAGCTCAAGAGAGCTCACCAAAACTCACACAAACTCACTCACCTGGGAGCTCACCAGACTCTCAAACTTACTGCTCACCTCAACTCACCTTGAGGAGCTCACCTTGAGAGCTCACCTGAGCTCAGAGCTCACTTGAGCTCTCCTAGAGCTCACCAAGCTCACCAAGCTCTCACCTGAGTAGCTCAGCTCACCTCAGGAGCTCACTAGGAGCTCACCACCAGAGAGAGCTCTCACACTAGCTCACCAGCTCACCAAGTGAGCTCACTTGAGCTCACTCCTGAGAGAGGCTCACAGAGCTCACTCAGAGCTCACCGAGGAGCTCACTGAGAGCTCACTCACCTAGGAGCTCACTAGAAGAGCTCACTGGGAGCTCACCTAGAGCTCACTAGAAGCTCACAAAGAGCTCACTGAGCTCACTCTGAGAGCTCTCTGGGAGCTCACTTGCTCAGCTGAGTTGATCTCACTAAGCTCTGGAGAACTCACTGGGAGCTCTGGGCTCACTCAGCTCTAGCTCACTCACCACAACTCACCTTGAGCTCATGCCAACTCACCTTCCTGAGCTCACCTTGAGCTCCTTGTGAGCTCACCTTAGCTCAGCTCATCTAGTAGCTCACCATGTAAGCTCACCTCGAGAAGCTCACCAAGCTCACCTTGAGCTCACCTAGGAGCTCACCTAGCTCAGCTCAGCTCTAGAGCTCAGCTGAGCTAGAGAGCTCACTGAGAGCTCACCTGAGGAGCTCACTTGAAAGCTCACTCAGAGAGCTCACTAGAGCTCACTGAGCTCACCTGAGACTCCTAGAGCTCACCTGAGAGCTCACCTAGGAGCTCTCACTCTTGGGAGCTCAGAGCTCTCACCTGAGCTTGAGCTCACTTGGAGAGCTCTTGACTCACCAAGCTCACTCAGCTCACTCACACTGGGCTCACCTGAGCTCTCAGCTCACCTTGAGCTCACCTTGAGAGCTTCCTTGGAGCTCACTCACTAGAGCTCACCTAGAGCTCACCTCCTGAGCTCTCAGAGCTCCTGAGAGCTCACCTTGAGCTCACAGAGAGCTCACCTGAGCTCACTCAGAGCTCTCACTTGAGCTCACTTGAGCTCACCTGAGAGCTCAGAGACCTCACTTGGGAGCTCTCAAGTAGTACCTACTCACCTCAGCTCACTCTAGGAGCTCACTCAGCTCCGAGTAGCTCACCAAGTAGAGCTAGCTCACCTAGTAGCTCACCTGAGAGCTCTTCTAGGAGCTCACAGCTCTCAGCTCTTGAGCTCACTCTCGAGCTCACTCACTAGAGCTCTCGAGCTCACTGACTCACCTGCTCAATAGCTCACCTGGAGCTCAGCTCACTCAGCAGCTCACCTCAGCTCAACTCACCTTGAGCTCACCTCACTCTCTCACCTCAGCTCTTGAGCTCACCTTCAGCTCACCTTGAGCTCATCTGAGAGCTCTCATCAGCTAACTCTCACCTCAGAGCTCACTTGAGGAGCTCACTCGAGAGCTCACCTTGAGCTCACCTACCTAGAGCTCATGAGCTCAGCTCACCTAGGAGCTCAGCTAGGAGCTCAGGAGCTCAGCTCTCACCTGAGAGCTCGAAAGCTAGCTCACTTGAGCTTCACTTGAGCTCACTGGGAGAGCTCACTCACCTAGCTCACCTAGCTCACTGAGGAGCCAGAGCTCACCAGAGAGCTGAGCTGAGCTCACCAGAGCTCATCAAAGCAAGCTCAGCTCACCAAAAGCTCACATGGGAGCTCACCAGAGCTCACCACTCACTCACCTGCTCAAGCTCAGCTCACCTGGAGCTCACCTTGAGCTCCTGAGCTCTCGAGGAGCTCACCTCAGCTCACCTGAGGAGCTCACCTGAGCTCAGCTCAGAGAGCTCACCTAGCTCACTCTCTTGAGCTCTCTAGAGCTCACCTCAGGAGCTCACTCAGCAGAGCTCACCTAAGAGCTCACCTAGCTCACACTGGGAGCTCACCTCTGAGCTCTCACCAAGAGCTCACCTAGAGCTCTCTGAGTAGCTCTCGAGAGCTCACCTTGAGCTGAGCTCACTCTGAGAGCTCTCACTAGGAGCTCACTGAGGAGCTCACCTCAAGGACTTGAGCACAGAGAGCTCACCTGAGAGAGCTCGAGGAGCTCACAGGAGCTCACCAAGAGCTCACTAGGAGCTCACCTAAGAGCTCACCTAGCTCTCACTAAGCTCTCTCACTAAGAGCTCACTCAGAGCTCTCTCAGAGACTCTGACTGAGAGCTTGAGCTCTCTGAGCTCAGCTCTCAAGCTAACTCACCTAGGAACTCACCTGAGCTCACCTGATAGCTCACCTCCTTACTCACTCACTCAAGCTCACCTTGAGCTCACTCCAAGCTTGAGCTCACCTTGAGCTCACCCTGAGAACTCACCTGCTGAGCTAGCTCTCACCTGAGCTCACCTTCAAGTAGCTCACTCTTGAGCTCACCTAGAGCTCTTCAGTGAGCTCAGAGCTCAGCTCACCAGAGCTCACCAAGGAGCTCACCTAGAGCTCACAGGAGGGAGCTCACCTAGAGCTCAGCTGAGCTCAGAGCTCACTTGAGAGCTCACCAGCTCTCTCACCAGAGAGCTCAGCTCAGAGCTCACCTAGGGAGCTCACCAGAGCTCTCACCAGAGCTCACCTAGCTGAGCTCCTAGCTCACTCGAGCTCACCTGAGCTCACTCTGGAGAGCTCAGGAGCTCACCTGAGCTCTCTTGAGCTCAGCTCACTCAGGAGCTCACCTAGAGAGCTGAGCTCACACTTCACTCACTGGGAGCTCACCAGGAGCTCAGAGCTCACCTGAGCTCACCTGAGCTCACCAAGCTCACCTTGAGCTCACCTCACTCACCTTGAGCTCACCTTGAGCTCACCTTGCCAACTCACCTTGAGCTCATCTAGTAGCTCAGCTGCTCAGCTAACTCACTGAGCTAGCCAGAGCTTGCTCACAAGAGCTCACCTTGGGAGCTGAGCTCACTGGGCTCAGCTCACCAGAGTGAGCTCAGCTCACCTAGGCTCTCAGCTGAGGAGCTCTTGAGCTAACTTGAGCTCACCAGAGCTCTCAGAGTGAGCTCACTGAGCTCCCTGAGCTCACCCAAAGAGCTCACTCTAGAGCTCTCACCAGGAGCTCACTCACTCTCAGAGCTCAGAGCTAGAGCTCACCAGAAGAGCTCACTGTGAGCTCACGAGTAGCTCACCTGAGAGCTCAACTGAGCTCTCTGGGAGCTCACACTCAAGTCAGCTCACTGAGCTCACTCTCACCTGGGAGCTCACTGAGCTCAGCTCAACTCAGCTCCTGAGCTCACCTTCAGCTCACCTTGAGCTCACTCTTGAGCTCAGGAGCTCACCTTGAGCTCTCAGAGCTGAGCTCACCAGAGCTCACCACTGGAGCTCATTGAGAGCTCACCTAGGAGCTCACCTAGCTCTCTTAGGAGCTCAGCTCTCACCTTGAGCTCACCAAGTGAGCTCACTAGTAGTTGACTTGAGCTCATTGTGAGCTCACCAAGTAGCTCTCACTGAGGAGCTCACTCAGAGAGCTCACCAAGAGCTCACCTGGGCTCAGCTCACTCTGGGAGCTCTCTGAGCTCACCTAGTAAGCTCACCTAGGAGCTCACTGAGCTAGCTCACCAAGAGCTCACCTCAGAGCTCAGCTCAGCTCAAGGAGCTCACCGAGTAGCTCACCAGCTCTCACTCTGAGCTCACTGAGCTCAGCTCAGAGCTCACCTCAACTAGCTCTCCTAACTTGAGCTCACTCTCTGGGAGCTCACCTGAGAGCTCACCAGGAGCTCACTCACATGGGAGCTCACCTGACTCACCTAGAAGCTCTCACCTGAGCTCCTCAAGAGCTCACTGAGAGCTCACCTGAGCTCAGCTCTGAGGAGCTCACTAGCTCTCTCTGAGCTTGCCGAGAGCTCTCTAGTAGCTCACTAAGCTCACCAGAGCTCTCTCAGCTCTAAGAGCTCACCAAAGCTCACTCCTAGAAGCTCACCAGAGCTCAGCTCACAGAGCTCTCACTTGAGCTCACTTGTGAGCTCTCTTGAGCTCACTCAGGAGCTCACCAAGTAGCTCACCTGGAGCTCACCAGTAGCTCACTAGGAGAGCTCACAAGAGCTCACCAAGGGAAAGCTCACTGAGCTCAGCTCACTCAGCTCTGAGGAGCTCACCGAGGAGCTCACCAGCTCAGCTCACTCTAGGAGCTCTCTTCTGAGAGCTCACCTGAGGAGCTCACAGAGTTGAGCTCACCTGGGAGCTCACTCAAGGAGCTCACTGGGAGCTGAGCTCACCTCACCTAGAGCTCACCTAAGAGCTCACCTGCTCAACTGACCTTGAGCTCTCACCTTGAGCTCACTCTCCTTAGCTCTGCTCACTCACCAGCTGAGCTCACACTTAAGCTCACTCTTGAGCTCACTCAAGTGAGCTCACAATAAGCTCACCTAGAGAGCTCAGAGCTTGAGCTCGAGAGCTTGAGCTCACCAGGAGCTCACTGAGAGCTCACCTAGGAGCAGCTAGCAGGAGAGCTCAAGAGTCAGCTCAGAGAGCTCTTGAGCTCAAGCTCAACTTGAGCTCACCTGGAAACTCACCTAGGAGCTCACCACTAGCTCACCTTGAGCCTGAGCTCACCTTGAGCTCACCCTAGGAGCTCACAAGTAGCTTGACTTGAGCTCACCTGAGCTCAGCTCCAAGAGCTCATCAAAAACTCACTGGGAGCTCACTGGGAACTCACATCATAGAGCTCACCACTAGCTAGCTCACCTCAGGAGCTCACATGGGAGCTCACCAGAGACTTCAGCTCACCTGAGAGGAGCTCACCTCAGTGAGCTCACCGAGGAGCTCACACCAGACTCAGCTCACCTAGAGCTCACTCTAGAGAGCTCACCTTAGCTCACTAGCTCACCTAAGAGCTCACAAGCTCACCGAGTAGCTCACCTATGAGCTCAGCTCACCAAGAGCTTGGACAGAGCTCACCTAATAGCTCACCTGGGAGCTCACCTAATAGCTCACTTGGGAGCTCACCAGAGCTCACCTAGCTCTCAGGATGAGCTCACTCACTAGAGTAGCTCACCAAGGAGCTCACCAAGTAGCTCACTAGGCTCACACTCAATAGCTCTAGGAGCTCAAGCTAGCTCACCTGAGAGCTCTTCAGGAGCTCACCTAGAGAGCTTGAGCTGAGTTGAGCTCACCTGGGAGCTCATCGAGTAACTCACCTAGGAACTCACTGGGAGCTCACCTGATAGCTCACCTTGCCAACTTGAGCTTCACCTCACCTTGACTGCTTGAGCTCACCTTGCTCAGCTCACCTTGAGCTCATCTCGGGAGCTCACTCAGGTAAGCTCCTGAGTAAGCTCACCTGAGAGCTCACATGAGCTCACTAAGCAAAGCTGAGCTTGAGCTCAGCTCACTAGAGCTCACCTAGAGCTCACTGAGTAGCTCACCTGAGGAGCTCACCAGTGAGCTCACTAGAACTCAGCTCACTGAGAGAGACTCTTCAAAAGCTCATCTGAGCTCACTGAGCTCACCTAGAGCTCACTGGGAGCTCACATGGGAGCTCACCTGAGCTAGCTCACTGAGCTCACCTGAGGTGAGCTCAAGGTGAAAGAGCTCACCGAGTAGCTCTGAGAACTACCTGAGCTCTCTCTAAGAGCTTCAGCTCTCAGAGCTCACATGGAGTAAAAACACAGCTCACTTTAGCTGAACTCACCTCCTGACCTCCACTGAGCTCACCATGAGTTCACTGAGGAGCTCACCTTGATAACTTGCCTTGAGATCTCTGGTGAGGTGATAGGCAAGCTTCCATGTGAGTTAGCAAAGTAATTAGCTCAGCTCTCATGTGAAGGTGAGCTGCTCCTATGTGAGTTTTTGTGAGTGAGCTACTTGCTGAGCTCTTAGCTGAGCTGAGTTGAGCTGAGCTCTGGTGAGCTCTCTGGGTGAGCTCAGGTGAGCTCAGAGCTGAGTGGCAAGCTCTCTGAGCTACTTGAGTGAGCTCTAGGAGCTTTTCAAGAAAACTCAGAGAGCTCCTGAGCTGCTGAGTGAGCTCTAGGTGAGCTCTATGAGCTGAGCTAAGCTACTGAGAGCTCTAGGTGAGCTGCTAGGTGAGCTCCAAGTGAGCTCCAAGGTGAGAGCTATTGAGCTCTCTAAGGTGCTATAGTGAGAGCTGAGATGAGCTCAAGGTGAGCTGCAAGGTGAGCTCAAGGTGAGTAGGCAAGGTGAGCTCAAGGTGAGTTGAGTGCTCAGGTGAGAGCTCAAGGTGAGCTTCAAGTGAGCTCTAATGAGCTGAGCTCAAGAAGAAGAAGCTCCTAGGTGAGCTTTGTGAGCTATTAGAGTGAGCTCCTAGGTGAGCTGCTAGGAAGCTCCAAAGTGAGCTACTTGGTGAGGTCTGAGAGTGAGGTGAGCTCCCTCCCGGTGAGTGAGCTAGCTCTGAGCTCAAGTGAGCTCACAAGTGAGCTCACAGTGAGTTGAGTGAGCTACTTGGTGAGCTTTTGGTGAGCTCCCTAAGTGAGCTACTTGAGTGAGCTCCCAAGTGAGCTCCCAGTGAGCTGCTAAGCTCCGGTGAGTGACTCTCACAAGTGAGCTCAAGTGAGCTACTTAGTGAGCTAGCTGAGCTCAGTGAGCTCCAGGTGAGCTCCTAGGTGAGCTGAGCTTAGTGAGAGCTCCTTAGGTGAGCTAGCTCTAGGTGAGCTCTGGTGAGTGACTGCACTGAGCTAGCCAAGTGAGAGATGAGCTCTCAAGGTGAGCTACTCAGAGGTGAGCTCAAGGTGAGCTGACAAGAGAGCTCAAGGTGAGAGCTCAAGGTGAGCTCAAGGTGAAGCTGATAGGTGAGCTCACATGCAGTTTCTCTAGGTGAGCTGTTGAGTGAGCTCACATGTGTGAGTTTTTAGGTGAGCTGCTGAGATGAGCTCAAGGTGAGCTCAAGTCAAGCTTCCAGTGAGCTGAGCTCCCGGGAGGTGAGCTCTAGGCAAGCTCAGCTCAGGAAAGCTAGCAAGGTGAGCTAGGTGAGCTGAGTGAGCTTCAGGTGAGTCTGCCTGGGTGAGCTCAAGTCAAGAGTGAGCTCAAGGTAAGCTCAAGGTGAGTCAGCAAGCTGAGCTCAAGTGAGCTCCAGAGTGAGCTACTGTGAGTGAGCTCAAGGTGAGTGAGCTACTGGTGAGCTATCAAGTGAGCTCAGTTGGTGAGCTGAGCTTGAGCAAGGTGAGCTCCTCAAGGTGAGCTCTGAGGTGAGCTGCAAGGTGAGCTCTCAAGTGAGCTCAAGGTGAGCTGCCAAGGTGAGCTCTTAGAGTGAGCTCCTGTGAGCTCCCTAGAGTGAGCTCACTCAGAGTGACTAGGTGAGCTCTCAAGTGAGCTCAAGTGAGCTGACTTGGTGAGAGCTCAGGTGAGCTCCCAGTGAGTGAGCTGAGTTAGTGAGCTCTAGGTGAGAGCTACTTAGTGAGCTCTTAGCTGAAGTGAGCTATGAGGTGAGCTACTGAGGTGAGCTCTTGGTGAGCTCAAGAGTAGAGTTAGTGAGCTCAAGGTGAGCTCTCAAGGTGAGCTCAAGGTGAGCTAGGTGAGCTCAAGGTGAGCTGAGCTGAGGTGAGCTGGCAAGGTGATGATGATCTCCCATGTGAGTTTCTAAGGTGAGAGTCAAGTGAGCTCCTATGTGAGCTTTGAGTTGAGAGGTGAGTGCTGCAGGTGAGCTCAAGAGCTGAGCAAGTGAGCTGAGTGAGCTCAAGGTGAGCTCAAGGTGAGCTCCCAAGTGAGCTCTTCTAGTGAGAGGTGAGTGAGCTCTCAGGTGAGCTACTTTAGGTGAGCTCTTGAGGGTGAGCTCTAGTACTGAGCTGAGAGCTCTGAGCTGAGCTTAAGGTGAGCTAGGTGAGCTCCTCTAAGGTGAGCTTACATGTGAGCTCCTCAATGAGAGTGAGCTCTAGTGAGGTGAGCTTACAAGTGAGCTACTAGATGAGCTCAAGGCAAGTTAGAAAGGTGAGCTCAAGGTGAGTTAACAAGGTGAGCTCAAGCTCAAGGTGAGGTGAGCAAGGTGAGCTCCTCAAGGAGAGTTCCTCAAGGTGAGCTGACTGGGTGAGCTCAAGGAGGAAGCTCAACTGAGCTCATAGTGAGCTCACTCAAGTGAGCTCCCAGGTGAGCTCCCCTGAGTGAGCTACTTGGTGAGCTACTTGTGAGCTCCTAGGTGAGCTGAGTGAGCTGAGCCCAGGTGAGTGAGCTTGAGCTACTTGGTGAGCTCTGGGTGAGCTCAAGGTGAGTGAGCAAGCAAGTGAGCTCAGAGAGCTCAAGTGAGCTCTCAGGTGAGCTGAGCTCAGATCAAGAGCTTTTGAGCTCTAGGCTGAGCTGAAGGTGAGCTCGAGGTGAGCTCAGGTGAGCTCCTAGGTGAGCTCTGGTGAGCTCCCTAAGGAGAGCTCAGGTAGAGTGAGCTTAAGTGAGCTCTGAGGTGAGCTCATAGGTGATTAGGTAAGATGAGCTCTAAGGTGAGCTTGTGAGTTGGCAAGTGCTACTCAAGTGAGCTTGTGAAAGAAGGTTAACTGAGTGAGCTGCAAGGTGAGCTTCAAGGAGCTGAGGTGAGCTCTAGGTGAGCTCTTAGGTGAGCTCTGAGGTGAGCTCTCTGAAGAGTGATTCAAGGTGAGCTCTGAGGAGAAGAGCTCCTAGGTGAGCTCTAGGTGTGAGCTATTCGGTGAGCTCCCAAGCAAGCTCTAGTGAGCTCTGAGAAGTGAGCTACTTGGTGAGCTCCAGGTGAGGTCAAGTGAGTGAGCTCACAAGTGAGCTCACAAGAACCTCAAGTCAACTTACTTGAAAAGCTACTCGGTGAGCTCCTAGGTGAGCTATTAGGTGAGCTCCTAGGTGAGAGCTACTTGGTGAGCTACTTGGTGACTACTTAGGTGAGCTCAGATGAGCTCTGAGGTGAGCTCAAGGTGAGCTCAAGGTGAGCTCAAGTGAGCTCAAGGTGAGCTGGTGAGTGAGCTCTCAAGTGAGCTGCAAGTGCAAGTGAGTCAAGGTGAGCTCCCTCATAGGTGAGCTCCCAGGTGAGCTCAGTGAGTGAGCTCCATGTGAGTTTTCAGTGAGCTACTTGATAGAGCTCCAGAGTGAGCTCAAGTCAAGAGCTGAGTGAGCTCTGGTGAGCTCAAGGTGAGCAAGCTCAAGGTGAGAGCTCAGTAAGTGAGCTTCAAGGTGAGCTCCTGAGGTGAGCTCCTGGTGAGAGCTCAAGTTGAGCTCTTAGTGAGCCTGAGCTAGGTGAGCTCCTAGGTGAGCTACAGGTGAGCTCCTGGATGAGCTCAAAGGTGAGCTTATGGTAATCTCTGAGGTGAGCTTGAGCAAGGAGAGAGCTACTGAGATGAGCTCAAGGTGAGTTCAAGTAAGTGAGAGCTCAAGTGAGTGAGCTCAAGGTCAAGGTGCTAGTGAGTGAGTGAGCTCAGGTGAGCTCCCAGGTGAGTTCCCTGGTGAGTCTCTGAGATGAGCTCAGAGTGAGCTCAACTGAGCTGATCTAGTGAGCTCCTAGAAGAGCTCCTAGGTGAGCTACTTAGTGAGCTATTTGGTGAGCTCCCTGTGAGAAAGCTACTAGTAAGCTCCAAGTGAGCTACTAGTGAGTGAGCTCCTAGGTGAGCTGAGGTGAGCTAAGTGAGCTCAAGGTGAGCTCAAGGTGAGCTCACAAGTGAGAGCTCAAGTGACCTACAGTGAGCTCAAGTGAGCTACTAGGTGAGCTACTCAGGTGAGCTACTAGGTGAGCTACTGGTGAGCTCTAGGTGAGCTAAGGTGAGCTCAACTCAAGGTGAGCTAGCTAAGGTGAGCTACTTAGAGTGAGCTCATGTGAGCTCTCTCAAGGTGAGCTCAAGTGTGAGCTCAAGGAGAGCTCAAGGTGAGCTCCAGAGTGAGCTGAGCTGAGGTGTGAGCTCAGAGTGAGCTCAAGTGAGCTCCTGGTGAGCTGAGTTGAGCTCAAGGTGAGCTCTGTGAGGTGAGCTCCTAGGTGAGCTCTCAGTGAGTGAGAGTGAGCTCAGAGCTGCTCTTGAGCAGCTCCAGTGAGCTCAGGGTGAGCTCAAGGTGAGCTCAAGGTGAGCTGAGTCAAGCTGTGAGTGAGCTCAGGTGAGCTCTCTGCCAGTCTCTCCTAGGTGAGCTCCTAGGTGAGCTTGAGCTCAGAGTGAGCTCCAGTGAGCTGAGCTCAAGGTGAGCTCTAGTGAGCTCAAGGTGAGCTCAAGTGAGCAAGCTGAGCTCAAGGTGAGCTTGAGCTGAGAGGTGAGAGCTCAAGGTGAGCTCTGAGAGTGAGTCAAGCTGCAGAGTGAGATGAGCTCAAGGTGAGCTCTCTAGTGAGCTGAGCTCAAGGTGAGCTCAAGGTGAGAGCTCTTAGTGAGCTCTGAGCTGAGCTAAGTGAGCTTCAAGTGAGCTGTGAGCTCCTAAGTGAGAGGTGAGCTACTAGGTGAGCTAGTGAGCTGAGCTCAGGTGAGCTCAAGTGAGCTCAAGGTGAGCTTGAGGTGAGTGAGCTAGTGAGGTGAGCTGAGGTGAGTCAAGAGCTGCTCAAGGTGAGCTCCCAGGTGCTCAAGGTGAGCAAGGTCAAGTGAGCTGAGGTGAGCTCCTCAAGTGAGCTGAGCTAGAGTGAGCTCAAGTGAGCTCCTGTGAGTGAGTTACTAGATGAGCTCCTCAAGCTGAGCTACTCAGTGAGCTCTCGATGAGCTCTGAGAGCTCTCAAGAGCTGAGTGAGACTTGAGTGAGCTGAGCTTAGTGAGCTCCAGTGAGCTGAGTGAGCTCTAGGTGAGCTCTCTGAGGTGAGCTCTCAGAGAGCTAGCTCCAGTGAGCTCAAGTGAGCTAGTGAAGAGTGAGCTTGAGTGAGCTCAAGGTGAGCTCTTGTGAGCTCTAAGAGAGCTCTAGGTGAGCTCTCGAGTGAGCTCAAGGTGCTCAAGCTGAGCTGAGTGAGCTCAAGGTGAGCTCCCAAGGTGAGCAAGGTGAGCTCTAGGTGAGCTCAAGTGAGCTAGTGAGGTGAGCTCCTGAGTGAGCTCCAGGTGAGCTCTCGAGGTGAGCTAGCTAGGTGAGCTCCTGTGAGTGAGCTACTCAGAGTGAGCTCCTCGGTGAGCTGAGCTCTTGGTGAGTGAGTGAGCTTAGGTGAGCTCTGAGGAGCTCTAGGTGAGAGCTCAGGTGAGTGAGCTCAAGTGAGCTTGAGTGAGCTCTGAAGTGAGCTCAAGCTGAGCTGAGTGAGCTCTAGAGTGACTTGGTGAGCTCCCAAGTGAGCTCCTAGGTGAGCTCTCTGAGTGAGCTAGGAAAGTGAGCTCAAGCTGAGCTCAGGGTGAGCTCAAGGAGCTCTAAGGTGAGCTCAGGTGAGTGAGCTCAAGAGAGCTCAAGGTGATCTGAGTCTCAGTGAGTGAGCTTCAAGGTGAGCTCTGAGTGAGTTCTCTAGGTGAGCTTGACTGAGTGAGTGAGCTCTAGTGAGCTCTCAAGGTGAGCTCTGAGCTCAGGTGAGCTGAGTGAGTGAGCTCAAGTGAGCTCTCAAGTGAGCTCTGAGTGAGTGAGCTCCTAGGTGAGCTCAGGTGAGTGAGTTAGTGAGCCAAGTGAGCTGTGAGCTCAAGAGTGAGCTCTGGTGAGCTCAAGTGAGCTGGTGAGTGAGCTCAGTGAGCTCAAGGAGCTCTAGCTTAGTGAGCTCAAGTGAGCTAATGAGCTCAAGTGAGCTAGGTGAGGTGAGTGAGCTCTACTTGGTGAGCTCCTAGTGAGCTCCTAGGTGAGCTACTAGTGAGCTCTCAGGTGAGCTCAGGTGAGCTACTCTAAGGTGAAGCTCACCAGAGTGCTTTGAGTCCTTGAGCTCACTTGAGTGAGCTCACTTTAGGTGAGCTCACCTTAAGCAGTCTAGTGAGCTCAAGTGAGCTCACCTCGTGAGTTCATTGAGGTGAGCTCCAAGTGCTCCTCAAGCTCAAGAGCTCACCAGAGTGAGCTGGTGAGCTAGCACCTGAGCTGAGCTAGCAAGTGAGCTTGTGAGCTCACTAAGCTCACTTGTGAGCTCACTGAGTGAGCTCACCAGGAGCTCACACTGGTGAGCTGAGCTAAGGTGAGAGCTCACTAGTGAGCTCACTGAGTGAGCTCTGAGTGAGAGCTGAGGTGAGCTCCCAAGTGAGCTCTCCTGAGAGAGCTCTAGGAGAGCTCAAGTGAGCTGAGTTGAGCTAGCTGAGCTCTGAGTGAGCTCTCTAGAGAGCTCAAGTGAGTGAGCTCACCAAGTGAGCTCACCTAGTGAGCTCTCTAGTGAGCTCACTCAGCTGAGCTCAAGCTCACTTGATCTCTGAGCTCAAGGAGAGCTCAAGGTGAGCTCTCAGTAAGCTCACCTAGTGCTCACTCAAGTGAGCTACCTTGAGTGATCTCAACTAGGAGCTCTCAGGTGAGCTCTCAGTGAGCTCAGTCAGTGAGCTCAACTAAGTGAGCTGACAAGTGAGCTAACTTGACTTCCAAGGTGAGCTCTCAGCTGAGTGAGCTCAAACTTGAGCTGTGAAAGCTCACTCAAGGTGACTCTCCTCAGAGTGAGCTGAGCTGAGCTGACCAGATGAGCTCCTGAGTGAGCTCTAGTGAGCTCCGAGTGAGCTGAGCTCAATGTGAGCTCCCAAGTGAGCTCAGGTGAGCTCTCTGAGTGCTCACTGGAGCTGAGCTCTCAGGAAGCTCATCAAGCTGAGCTCAAGCTCTCAAGAGCTCACAGGTCAAGAGTCTTGCTCAGCTGAGCTCATCAGGTGAGCTCACTGGTGAGCTGACTTGAGCTACAAGTGAGCTCAGGTGAGCTTCCAAGTGAGCTCACTTGAGAACTCTAGAGAGCTGAGAGAGCTCACTAGGAGCTCAGAGCTCACTTGGTGAGCTCAGTGAGAGCTGAGCTCAGAGCTCTCAAGTGAGCTCACTGAGTGAGCTCACCTGGTGAGCTGCCAAGGTGAGCTCCTAGGTGAGCTACCTGGGAGCTCTTGAGCTCTGAGCTCAGGTGAGCTCACTGAGCTCAGCTCAAGAGCTCTCTGAGCTCACTAGAGTGAGCTCACTGCACTGGTGAGCTCACCAGGTGAGCTCACAAGGTGAGCTCAGGAGTAGCTCAGCTCAAGTGAGCTCCTGAGAGCTGAGCTCTCGGTGAGCTCTCGAAAAGCTCTCAAAGCTGAGCTCTGAGCTCACCAGGTGAGCTAAGCTCCTAGTGAGCTCACTTGAGTAAGCTCAGCTCACCTAGAGAGCTGAGAGCTGAGCTCTGAGAGAGCTGGTTGACTTGAGCTCACTCTGTGAGCTCACTCCAGTGTGAGACTGTGAGCTCTCAGTGAGCTCTAGAGCTCACAAGAGCTCTCACTGAGCTCAAGCTCACCTGAAGAGAGCTCTCAGAGCTGAGCTCAGGTGAGCTCACCTTGAAGCTCAAGTAGTGAGCTCTTGAGCCAAGTGAGCTTCAGGAGCTAGAGAGTGAGCTCTTAGGTGAGCTCAGAGCTCTGAGCTCACCAAGTGAGCTCAGTGAGCTCTCACTCTGAGTGAGCTCTGAGCTCTGAGCTCCAAGCTTAGCTCACCTTGAGCTTGAGTGAGCTTAGAGCTAGAGCTGAGCTCAAGCTAGCTCTGAGCAAGTGAGCTCACCAAGTGAGCTCTCACTTAGTGAGCTCTCATGTAAGTAAGCTGTAAGCTAAGCTGAGCTTGAGTAAGCTCACATTGAGCTCTCCTGAGCTGAGCTCACTCAGGAGCTCACCTAGTGAGCTCTCTGGGATCTCAAGTGAGAGCTCACCCAGAGAGCTCGAGTGAGCTCTTGTCAAGCTGAGCTCTGAAAGAGCTCTTCAGTGAGCTTGACTCAGTGAGCTCAGAGCTCACAAGTGCTCACTGAGAGCTCAGCTCAGGTGAGCTCACTGATGAGCTCACCAGAGTGAGCTCAAGTGAGCACTTGAGCTGAGCACTAGTGAGCTCACTGAGCTCAGCTAGGAAAGCTGAGCTGGTGAGCTCCAAGGTGAGCTCTGAGCTGAGCTCTCAAGTGAGCTCAGAGCTGAACTGGTGAGCTCACAGTTGAGCTCACCTGAGCTCAGCTGAGCTCACAGCTAGCTGAGCTGCTGAGCTCCGAGGCTGAGCTCACTTAGTGAGCTTCTGAGTGATCTCAGCTGAGCTCAAGTGAGCTCACTCGTGAGCTCAGAGAGTGAGAGCTCAGCTTGAGCTCATCTCAGAGCTGACCTCTGTGAGAGTTCAAGGATGAGCTCACCAGTGAGCTCACTAGTGAGCTCTCCAAGTGAGCTCACCTAGGTGAGCACTCAGAGTGAGCTCCAGTGAGCTCACCTGAGTGAGCTCTGAGTGAGCTTAACTTGAGCTCAGCTTTCACAGGTGAGCTTCCTTGAGTGAGCTCACCTGAGGAGCTGCTTAGATCTCACCAAGTGAGCTACGAGCTGAGCTTCCTAGCTCCAAGTGAGCTCACTGAGTGAGCTCAAGTGAGCTCTGAGCCAAAGCTAAGCCAAGTAGCTCTACCTAGTGAGCTCACTCTAGGGAACTGAGCTAGAGAACTACTCAAGGTGAGCTCAGCTCTAGTGAGCTCAGCTGAGCTCCTGAGCTGAGCCTTAGGTGAGCTCACCAGTGAGCTCAGCTGAGCTCCCATGAGCTCAGCTGATGAGTGAGCTCTTGAGCTCACTGTCTAGCTGAGCTCACCTGTGAGCTCTCTGGTGAGCTCATGTAAGCTCACTGAGAGCTGAGCTCTGCAAGCTGAGCTCACCCAGTGAGCTCACCTAGGTGAGCTCACAGAGTCAAGCTCAAGAGCTGAGCTGAGCTGAGAGCTCTACAAGCTCCCAAGCTCTCCCGAGTGAGCTCTCTACTGAGCTCTCACCTCAAGCTTGGTGAGCTCACTCAGATGAGAGCTCACTTGTGAGCTCAGTGAGCTCTAGGTGAGCTCCTAGTGAGCTCCTAAGAGCTCTGAGCTGAGCTGAGGTGAGCTCTTGTCAAGTCAGTGAGCTCACTCAAAGCTCACCTAGAGCTCTCCCACATGGAGCTCTCTCCCAGTGAGCTCTTGAGTGAGGTGAGCTCACTTGAGTGAGCTCTAGTGAAGGTACCAACTCTCCTGAGCTTCTCTAGTGAGCTCTCAGGTGAGCTACCAGAGTGAGCTAGAGTGAGCTTGAGCTCAAGTGAGCTCATTAGGTGAGCTCACCTAGGTGAGCTCACAGAGTGAGCTCTCCAAGTGAGCTCCCTAGTGAGCTCAAGTGAGAGCTCCAGTGAGCTGACTAGGTGAGGTAGAGTGAGTTGACTGTGAGCTCACTTGAGTGAGTGAGCTCAAGCTCAAGGAGTGAGCTCCTCAAGTGAGCTACCTGAGGTGAGCTCAGGTGAGCTCCTCAAGTGAGCTCTCAAGTGAGCTAGTAAGGTGAGCTGTCAGTGAGCTCCAAGGTGAGCTACTCAGGTGAAAGCTCAAGTGAGCTCTGCTGGTGAGCTCTGTCAGTGAGCTCTGAGGTGAGCTAGCTGAGCTAGTGAGCTCAAGTGAGCTGAGTCTTGAGCTAGGTGAGCTCCCAGTGAGCTCAGGTGAGCTCAAAGGTGAGCTCAAAGGTGAGCTGTCTGAGCTCTCGAGGTGAGCTTGTGAGCTACATGTGAGCTACTAGATGAGATGAGCTCAAGGTGAGTCAAGGTGAGCTCAAGGCAAGTTAGCAAGGTGAGCTCTGGCAAGTGAGCTCAAGGTGAGTCAAGTCAAGGAGAGTCTGAGAGTGAGCTCCCAGAGTGAGCTCTGAGGTGACTTACTGAGTGAGCTCCAGAGAGAGCTGAGCTCAGTGAGCTAGATCTGAGTGAGCTCTCAAGCTCAGGTGAGCTGAGGTCAAGCTACTGTGAGCTAGCTCAAGGTGAGCTCCTAGTGAGCTCCTGGTGAGCTCCTGAGTGCTCTCTCCCAGAGTGAGCTCTGGTGAGCTCCAAGGTGAGCTCTTAGAGCTCAAGCTAGCTCAAGGTGAGCTCACAAGTGAGCTCAAGTCAACCTACTTGGTGAGCTAAGGTGAGTGAGCTCTAGGTGAGCTGAGAGTGAGCTCTAGGTGAGCTCTGAGTGAGCTCCTTGGTGAGAGCTCAAGGTGACTTGAGGTGAGCTGAGGTGAGCTACCAGTGAGAGCTCATGAGCAAGTGAGCTAAGGTGAGCTTGTGAGTGAGCTAAAGTGAGCTAAGTGAGCTCAAGTCAGAGTGAGCTCCCATGTGAGTTTTTTGTGAGAGCTAGTGAGCTGAGCTTGATGAGCTGAGTGATGTGAGCTCTGAGCTGAGCTGAAGTGAGCTCTGAGCTGAGTGAGCTCAGAGTGAGCTCTGGTGTGAGCTCTAGGTCAAGCTGAGCTGGTGAGCTCTCAGTGAGCAAGCTCAAGCAGTCAGAGAGCTTGGTGAGAGCTCTCTCGAGTGTGAGCTCTGAGCTGAGCTACTTGAGCTGAGCTCTAGGTGAGCTTAGGTGAGCTCCTAGTGAGCTCCAAGGTGAGCTCTGGTAAGGTGAGTGAGCTCAGGTGAGCTCTAAGGTGAGCTCAGGTGAGCTTCATAGGTGAGCTGAGCTCAAGGTGAGCTTACAAGTGAGCTAAGTGAGGTGAGCTCAAGGTGAGTTAGCAAGGTGAGCTCAAGCTCAAGAGCTCTAAGTGAGCTAAGGTGAGTGAGCTAGGTGAGCTCAGTGAGCTCCAGCTGAGCTAGAGTGAGCTAAGGTGAGCTCCTAGGTGAGCTGAGTGAGCTCTGAGCTGAGCTACTTGGTGAGCTATTTAGTGAGCTCTGAGTCTCCCAGTGAGTAAGCTGAGCAGAGTGAGCTCACGAGCTCAAGCTCCCTAGGTGAGCTCCAGTCAAGCTGAGCTACAAGTGAGCTCACAAGCTCTGAGCTCAAGTGAGCTACTCAAGTGAGCTCTAGGTGAGCTCAAGTGAGCTCTCAGGTGAGCTGAGCTAGAGTGAGCTCCCTTAGGTGAGCTCTCTAGGTGAGAGTGAGCTCAAGTGAGCTGAGCTAAGTGAGCTACCTGAGTGAGCTCAAGGTGAGCTGGTGAAGGTGAGCTCCCAAGTGAGCTGAGTGAGCTTGTGAGCTGAGCTCTAAGGTGAGCTCCAGTGAGCTTGAGTGAGGTCAGAGGTGAGCTCCCATGTGAGTTTCTAGGTGAGCTGAGCTTGAGGTGAGCTCTAGGTGAGCTCAAAGGTGAGCTGAGCAAGGTGAGCAAGCTGAGTGAGCTCAAGGTGAGCTGAGCAAGCAAGTGAGCTCTCAAGTGTGAGCTCTGAGTGAGCTCAAGAAAGCTCAAGTGAGCTACTAGCTGAGCTCCTAGGTGAGCTTCTAGAGTGAGCTCCTGAGTGAGCTCTAGGTGAGCTCAAGGTGAGCTCTCAAGTGAGCTCAAAGGTGAGCTTATCGGTAATCTCTGAGGTGAGCTTACATGAGAGCTACTGATGAGCTCAAGGTGAGATGAGCTCAAGTGAGTTCAAGGTGAGCTCAAGTGAGCTCAAGGTGAAGGTGAGCTCAAGGTGAGAGCTCAAGGTGAGAGCTGAGTGAGCTCAAGGTGAGCTGTCAAGGTGAGCTCTTAGGTGAGCTCCTGAGTGAGCTCTCTGGTGAGCTCTGAGATGAGCTCCCTGAGTGAGCTCAAGCAAGAGCTCAGAAGGTGAGAGCTCTAGAGTGAGAGTGAGCTCCTAGGTGAGCTAGCCAGTGAGGTGAGCTCTCTCAGGTGAGCTCCTAGGTGAGCTCTAGGTGAGTGAGTGAGCTAGCTTAGGTGAGCTGAGTGAGCTGAGCTGAGCTCAAGAGTGAGCTCAAGGTGAGTGAGCTACTAAGTGAGAGAGTGAGCTAAGTGAGCTCTAGGTGAGCTCTCAGGTGAGCTACTCAGGTGAGCTCCTCAGGTGAGCTACAAGGTGAGCTCTCAGGAGCTCTAAAGTGAGCTACCAGATGAGCTCAAGGTGAGTTTACAAGGTGAGATTTTAAGTGAGCTCAAGCTCAAGTGAGCTGCAAGGTGAGTTATAGGTGAGCTTCCATGTGAGTTAGCAAGGTGAGCTAGTAAGGTGAGCTCTATGTGAGTTTTCTGAGTGAGCTACTGGTGAGCTCCTAGGTGAGCTCTAAAGGTGAGCTCAGTGAGTGAGCTCAAGTGAGCTCAGGTGAGCTGAGCTCAAGAAGCTCTAGGTGAGCTCAAGGTGAGTTTGAGTGAGTGAGGTGAGAGTGAGCTCTCCAGGTGAGCTCTCAGGTGAAGCTCAAGTGAGCTGAGTGAGTGAGCTCTGGGTGAGCTGCTTAGCTGAGAGCTCTGTGTGAGCTCAGCAGGTGAGCTCCAAGGTGAGCTACTCAAGGTGAGCTCCCAAGGTGAGCTCAAAGGTGAGCTTAGCTGGTGAGCTTAGGTGAGCTCAATGTGTGAGCTAGTGAGCTCACTAGGTGAGCTCAAGGTGAGCTCAAGCAGAGCTCAAGCTCAAGAGCTGCAAGCTCAAGGTGAGAGCTAGGTGAGCTCAGCTGAGGTGAGCTCTGTGAGTGACTAAGTGATTCTTAGAGTGAGCTCAAGAGTGATCTTGAGTGAAGAGCTAAGAAGAGCTCCCAGTGAGAGCCAGAGTGAGCTACTTGGTGAGCTGATTCAGTGAGTGTAAGCTCCCAGAGTGAGCTCCTAGGTGAGCTCTAGGTGAGCTACTCAGAGTGAGCTCAAGTGAGTGAGTGAGCTCCTCAGGTGAGCTCTCAAGGTGAGCTCCTCAGGTGAGCTCAGGTGAGCTCAAGGTGAGCTGAGTGAGCTCAAGCTGAGCTTTGAGTGAGCCTAGGTGAGCTCCTGGTGAGCTCCCAAGCAGTGAGAGTGAGCTCCTGGTGAGAGCTCCCAAGTGAGAGCTGAGTGAGCTCTCGAGTGCTCAAGTGAGCTCAAGTGGTGAGCTTCAAGTGAGCTCAAGGTGAGCTCCCTTGAGCTGAGCTAGTGAGAGCTCTAGGTGAGCTCCAAGGTGAGCTCTAGGTGAGCTGAGCTCTGAGTGCTCAAGCTGAGCTACTGGTGAGAGCTAAGTGAGCTCTCAAGGTGAGCTCAAGTGAGCTGAGCTCAAGTGAGTGAGCTGGTGAATCAAGTGAGCTCAGGTGAGTGAGCTAGGTGAGTGTGAGCTGAGCAAGGTGAGCTGAAGAGTGAGCTCAGTTGTGAGGTGAGCTTTAGGTGAGCTGTTGCTGGTGAGCTCCCAGGTGAGTTTTGAGGTAAGTGAGCTAGCTTAGTGAGTGAGCTGAGGTGAGCTCAGGTGCTCAAGTGAGCTGCTGAGGTGTGAGCTCCAAGTGAGAGCTCAAGTGAGCTCTCAAGTGAAGCTCTCCAAGTGAGAGAAGTGAGCTCTAGTGAGCTCAAGTGAGCTCTCAAGTGAGCTCCCTGGTGAGCTCTAGTGAGGTGAGCTCAAGTGAGTGAGCTCTAGGTGAGCTCTGAGTGAGCTCCTGAGGAGCTCCCAAGGTGAGTCAGAGTGAGCAAGGTGAGCTTAGGTGAGCTACCTGAGGTGAGCTCAAGGTGAGCTGAGCTCAAGAGTGAGCTCAAGAGCTCAAGGTGAGCTCAAGGTGAGCTAGGTGAGCTAGGTGAAGCTCAGGTGAGTATCTGAGAGTGAGGTGAGTCAAGCTGCTGAGAGCTCCAAGTGAGCTCCTGGTGAGCTACTCAGTGAGCTCCTAGGTGAGCTCAAGGTGAGCTGAGCTCAAGAGTTGAGCTCAGTGAGCTCAAGTGAGCTCCAGAGTGAGCTGGTGAGCTAAGCTCCCTGAGCTGAGTGAGCTCCAAGTGAGCTCCCAAAGTGAGCCAAGGTGAGCTAGCTGCTCTGAGTGAGAGCTCAGTGAGCTCTGGTGAGCTAAGTGATGAGAGTGAGAGCTCAAGTGAGCTCAAGTGAGCTCTGAGCAAGTGAGGTGAGCTCTGGAGCTCTAGGTGAGCTAGGTGAGCTCTAGTGAGAGCTATTAGGTGAGCTCTAGTGAGTGAGCTGCAAGGTGAGCTACTTGGTGAGCTCTGAGGTGAGCTCAAGGTGAGCTCTGAGGTGAGCTCCTGGAGTGAGTGCTCAAGTGAGCTCAAGGTGAGCTCCTGAGTGAGCTCAAAGTGAGCTGAGCTCAAGGTGAGCTAGCAAGGTGAGCTTGAGGTGAGCTGGATGTGAGCTTGTGATTTGAGTGAGTGAGAGTAAGGTGAGCTCCCAGGTGAGTTTTCAGGTGAGCTGCTTGGTGAGCTCTCTGAGTGAGCTCAAGTGAGCTGAGCTCAGAGTGAGCTCTGTGAGCTCAAGGTGAGCTTAGTGAGCTAGAGTGAGCTGAGTGAGGTAAGAGTTAGGTGAGCTCCTATGTGAGTTTCTAGGCAAGCTCAAGTGAGACTGATGATGAGCTCTAGGTGAGCTTTGAGCTGAGCCTCCCTGAGCTCCCTGAGTGAGCTCCTAGGTGAGCTGAGCTGTGTGAGCTCTGAGAGGTGAGCTCAAAGGTGAGCTTACAGTGTGAGCTCTAAGGTGAGCTGAGCAGTGAGCTAGAGTGAGCTCTTGTGTGAGCTCAAGGTGAGCTGGCAAGAGTGAGGTGAGTGAGCTCAAGGTGAGAGCTCGAGTGAGCTCTAGGTGAGCTCTCAGGTGAGATCCTAGGTGAGCTCCAGGTGAGCTCAACTCTGAGTGAAGTGAGCTCAAGCAATGAGCTGATAGTGAGAGCTCTGGTAGAGAGCTCTCCTGAGTGAGCTCCTTAGTGAGCTGCTAGTGAGCTGGTGAGCTCCTAGGTGAGAGCTCCTAGGTGAGCTCTCAAGTGAGCTACTTGGTGAGCTCTAGGTGAGCTCCAAGTGTGAGCTCAAGTGAGCTCAAGTGCTCTCAAGTGAGCTCTACTGAGTGAGCTACTCAAGTGAGCTCCCTAGGTGAGAGCTACTTAGTGAGCTCCAAGGTGAGCTACTTGGTGAGCTACTCAAAAAACTCGAGGTGAGCTACTAGATGAGCTCAAGGTGAGTTGGCAAGTGAGTGAGCTCTCGAGTGAGTGAGCTCAAGGTAAGCTCAAGGTGAGCTCCATGGAAGCTCCTGAGTGTGAGCTAGGTGAGCTCTCATGTGAGTTTCTAGGTGAGCTGATTAGGTGAGCTCAAGGTGAGTGTGAGCTAGTGAGCTAGTGTGAGCTGAGAGCTACTAGTGAGTGAGCTCTTGCAGTGAGTGAGCTCAAGGTGAGCTCAAGAGTGAGTGACTTAGGTGAGCTCAAGGTGAGCTCTCTGAAGTGAGCTTTCTAGGTGAGCTCAAGGTGAAGCTCTCAAGAGCTCAAGCTCAGGAGCTCTGAGTGAGCTGAGGTGAGCTCAGGTGAGCTCCAGGTGAGCTCCAGTGAGCTCCCAAGTGAGCTCCTAGGTGAGCTGGTGAGAGAGCTCCTGAGGTGAGCTCTCAGTGAAGCTGAGGTGAGCTCAAGTGAGCTCTGAGGTGAGCTCAAGTGAGCAAGCTGACTGAATGAAGCTGAGTGAGCTCAAGGTGAGTTAAGAGAGTAGAGCTGAGGTGAGTGAGAGGTGAGCTCTAGGTGAGTCTGAGGTGAGTTACTCGAGCTCCCGGTGAGCTCCAAGGTGAGCTCAATGAGCTCAAGGTGAGCTGAGGTGAGCTCTAAGTGAGCTCTAGTGAGCTCCAAGGTGAGCTACTAGGTGAGCTCTAGGTGAGCTCCCAGTGAGAGCTCAAGTGAGAGCTCCCAGAGTGAGCTCAAGTGAGCTTAGTGAGAGCTCAAGGTGAGTGAGCTCTGTGAGCTAGGTGAGCTGAGCTCTGAGTGAGCTCTCTAGGTGAGCTCACAGGTGAGCTACTGGTGAGCTCCTAGGTGAGCTACAAGGTGAGCTCCCAGGTGAGCTACAAGGTGAGCTCAGCTCAAGGTGAGCTCAAGGTGAGCTCAGTGAGCTCACTTGAGGTGAGCTCAAGGTGAGCTCCTCAGTGAGCTCAAGGTGCTCAAGTGAGCAAGGTGAGTTAATAGGTGAGCTCCCATGTGAGCTAGTAAGTGTGAGCTCTTCAAGGTGAGCTCAAGTGAGTGAGCTTTAGGTGAGCAAGTGTGAGCTCCAAGTGAGCTCAGGTGAGCTCAAGTGAGCTCTGAGTGAGCTGAGTGAGTGAGCTCAGGTGAGCTCTAAGAGTGAGCTGAGCTGTAAGGTGAGCTCTTGAGTGAAGTGAGCTCAAGAAAGCTCTAGTGAGCTCTGAGGTGAGCTCTTAGGTGAGCTCCTGAGTGAGCTGAGGTGAGCTCAAGGTGGTGAGCTACTCAGTAGTGCTAAGTTAGGTGAGCTTAGGTGAGTGAGCTCTAGTGAGAGCTGAGCTTGAGTGAGCTCCAGAGTGAGCTCAAGGTGAGTCTCAAAGTGAGCTCAAAGGTGAGCTCCAAGGTGAGCTTAAGGTGAGCTCAAGGTGAGCTAGCAAGGTGAGCTCTAGGTGAGCTCCAGTGAGTGAGTTGAGCTCCTGAGGTGAGCTCAAGGTGAGCTCAGAGTCTTGCTCAAGTGAGAACTCTGAGCTCAAGGTGAGCTAGAGTGAGCTCCAGGTGAGCTAGGTGAGAGCTTGAGTGAGTGAGCTGAGCTAGGTGAGCTCCCAAGTGAGCTCTCAGCTGAGAGCTCCCTGAGTGAGCTCTCAGTGAGCTAGTGAGTTGCTCCAAGTGAGTCTCAGTGAGCTACAGAGGTGAGCTCCCAGGTGAGCTCCTAGGTGAGTCTGAGCTGAGAGCAGTGAGTGAGCTCTGAGTGAGCTCTCAAAACCTACTGCTAGAGAGAGTGGTGAGCTCTGAGCTCTTAGGGAGCTCTCCTAGGTGTGTTAGGTGAGCTAGTAGGTGAGCTCCATGTGAGCTACTGAAGTGAGACTCTCTAGTGAAGCTCTGAGGTGAGCTACTAGATGAGCTCAAGGTGAGCTGGCAAGGTGAGCTGAGCTAGAGAGCTCAAGGTGAGCTCTGAGGTGAGCTCCAGTGAGCTGATAGGTGAGCTCCCATGTGAGCTAGCAAGGTGAGCTCTCAGTGAGAGAGCTGAGCCAGTTTTTGAGCTGAGGTGAGCTCAAGAGTGAGCTCTGCCAAGTGTGAGCTCCTAGGTGAGCTCAAGTGAGCTCAGGTGAGTGAGCTCAAGTGAGAGCTCAAGGTGAGCTGAGTGAGTGAGTGAGCTAAGGTGAGCTCTAGGAGAGCTCTAGTGAGAAAGTTTTGAGCTGAGCTCAAGCTGGTGAAGCTCAGAGTGAGCTCAGAGTGAGCTGACTGCTGAGCTCTAAAGCTGAGCTGAGTGAGCCTAGGTGAGCTCCTCTAGGTGAGCTACTGGTGAGCTCAAGGTGAGCTCAAAGGTGAAGTTGGTAATCTCTAGGTGAGCTTACATGAGCTCTGATGAGCTGAGCAGATGAGTGAGCTCAAGGTGAGTTGAGGTGAGGTGAGCTCAAGGTGAGTGAGCTCAAGTGAGCTCTCAAGGTGAGCTCTCAAGAGTGAGTTCTCAACTGAGTGAGCTCTAGTGAGCTCCTGACTGTGAGCTAACTCTGATGAGCTGAGCTCTAGGTGAGCTCCTAGGTGAGCTCAAAGGTGAGCTCAAGTGAGTAGCAAAGCTCTAGGTGAGCTCTTGGTGAAGTGAGCTCCTAGGTGAGCTAGCTAGGTGAGCTCCAAGTGAGCTGACTCCCAGTGAGAGTGAGCTCTAAGGTGAGCTCCTCAAGTGAGCTCAAGCTGAGCTCTGAGTGAGCTCACAAGTGAGCTCAAGCTCAAGGTCAAGCTGAGCTCAAGTGAGCTGAGCTCTAGGTGAGCTCCCTGAGTGAGAGTCTGAGGTGAGCTCAGGTGAGCTACTGAGGTGAGCTACTGATGAACTCTAAGGTGAGCTGAGCACTTAGTGAGCTCAAGAGTCAAGTCAGTCAGGCAAGGTGAGCTCCTTCAAGTGAGCTCAAGGTGAGCTCAAGAAGCAAGTGAGCAGAGTGAGTGAGCTCCTAGTGAGCTCCCAGGTGTTTTTGAGCTAGGTGAGCTCCTGTGAGCTCAAGTGAGCTCTCATGTGAGCTAGGTGAGCTCTTGGTGAGCTCTGAGTGAGCTCAGAGTGAGCTCCCAAGTGAGCTCTAGAGTGAGCTGCAAGTCAAGTGAGTGCTCAAGCTGAGCTCAAGTGAGCTCTCAGGTGCTAGGTGAGTGAGCTGAGCTCAAGGTGAGCTCCTAGTGAGCTCTAGGTGAGCTCTTGAGTGAGCTGAGCAAGGTGAGCTAAGAGTGAGGTGAGCTCTAAGTGAGCTCAGGTGAGCTAGTGAGTGAGGTGAGCTCTAGGTGTGCTCTAGAGAGGTGAGCTACTGGTGAGCTCAAGGTGAGCTACTTGAGTGAGCTCAAGTGAGCTGAAGTGAGCTCAAGGTGAGCTCCCAAGTGAGCTCCCAAGGTGAGAGCTCTCTGAGTGAGCTCTAGGTGAGCTCAGGTGAGCTCCAGGTGAGCTGAGTGAGCTCAGAGTGAGCTACTCAGGTGAGCTCCAAGTGAGTGAGTGATTGGTGAGCTGAGCTCTAGAAGAGCTCTCAGGTGAGCCTTAGTGAGCTAGTGAGCTCTGGTGAGCTCCCTAGTGAGCTCTAGGTGAGCTCCCAAGTGAGCTCTGAGTGAGCTCAAGGTGAGCTCCCAAGTGAGAGCTTGAGTGAGCTCTGAGGTGCTCTCTCAAGTGAGCAAGTTCAAGGTGAGCTCTGAAGGTGAGCTCTGAGTGAGTGAGAGCTAGGTGAGCTCTAGTGTGAGCTCCAGGTGAGCTACTGAGGTGAGCTGAGTGAGCTCTGGTGAGGAGAGCTCTCCAAGTGAGCTACTTGGTGAGCTCAAGGTGAGCTACTAAGTGAGTGAGCTCAAGCTCCTGAGAGCTTGAGCTCTAAGAGTGAGAGTGAGCTGAGGTGAGCTCCTCTTAGGTGAGCTGAGGTGAGCTTAGGTGAGCTCCCATGTGAGTCTCAAGGTGAGCTAGCATTGAGGTGAGCTCCCATGTGAGCTCTAGTGAGCTGAGCTCAGGTGAGCTCTGAGCTCAGGTGAGCTCTAAGAGTGAGCTCTCAGGTGAGCTCAAGGTGAGCTCAAGGTGAGCTCAAGTGAAAGCTCCCAAGTGAGTTTTAGGTGAGCTCAGTGAGAGTTCAGTGAGCTCTCAAGTGAGCTGAGTGAGCTCCTCTGAGCTCTGGTGTGAGCTCTAGGTGAGAGCTAAGTGAGCTCAAGTGAGCTCCTAGGTGAGCTCTCAAGAGAGTAGGTGAGCTCTCTAGGTGAGCTCTGTGAGTGAGCTGTGAGGTGAGCTACTTGGAGGTGCTCAAGGTGAGCTGAGCAAGAGTGAGCTCAAGTGAGAGCTGAGCTCCTGAGAGGTGAGCTCAAGGTGAGCTGAGTGAGTTCTCAGGTGAGCTCTAGTGAGAAGCTTGAGTGAGCTGAGTGAGCTCAGAGTGAGCTCCCAGGTGAGCTCCCATGTGAGTTACTGAGGTGAGCTCAAGGTGAGCTCAGAGTGAGCTCAAGTGAGCTCTAGGTGAGAGCTCCTAGAAGAGCTCTAGTGAGCTCCTGAGTGAGCTTCTAGGTGAGCTCAAGTGAGCTGGTGAGTGAGCTCTCAAGAGTGAGCTGAGTGAGCTCCTAGGTGAGAGCTCAAAGTGAGCTCAAGTGAGCTAGCTCAAGTGAGCTCTGAGGTGAGTGAAGCAGAGCTCAAGTCTCTCAAGGTGAGTCAAAGTGAGCTGAGTCAAGGTGAGCTCCCAGGTGAGCTCAAGAGTGAGCTCCCAGGTGAGCTCTCGATGAGCTCTTGAGTCAAGCTCAAGTGAGCTCAAGTGAGCTCACTTGAGTGAGCTATCAGGTGAGCTCTTAGGTGAGTTAGCTCTCGGTGAGCTCTGTGAGCTCCTAGTGAGCTGAGCTAGGTGAGTTGAGTGAGCTACTTGGTGAGCTTAGAGTGAGCTCAAGTGAGTGAGGTGAGCTCTAGTGAGCTCTCAAGTGAGCTCTCAGAGTGAGCTAGCTGAGTGAGCTCAGGTGAGCTAGCAAGTGAGCTCAAGGTGAGCTCTAGGTGAGTGAGCTTGAGGTGAGCTCAAGTGTGCTGAGCTCCTAGGTGAGCTACAAGGTGAGCTAGCCAAGGTGAGCTCAAAGTGAAGCTCAGAGGTGAGAGCTCCAGGTGAGCTCAAGGTGAGTTTCCTGAAAGTGAGCTCCTAGTGAGTGAGCTCAAGGTGAGCTTATGAGTGATCTAGGTGAGTGTGAGCTATGAGGTGAGCTATTAGGTGAGCTCCCAGTGAGTCAAGTTTTGAGGTGAGTTGTTTGAGCAAATGAGCTCCCAGGTGAGCTACTCAAGCTTGAGCTCTGAGTGAGAGCTAGCCGGTGAGAGCTCTAGGTGAGCTCTCTAGGTGAGCTCTGGTGAGAGCTCTGAGGTGAGCTTTCAAGTGAGGTGAGCTCAAAGTGAAGTGAGCTCTTGGTGAGCTCTAAGGTGAGCTACAAGTGAGTGAGCTAGGTGAGAGCTGAGCTAGGTGAGCTGAGAGAGCTGAGGTGAGCTCAAGGTGAGCTGAGCAAAGTGGTGAGCTTAGTGAGAGTGTGAGCTCAAAGGTGAGTTCAAGGTGAGATCTTAGTGAGCTCCCAAGTGAGCTCTAAGGTGAGCTCAAGTGAGCTCTCAAGGTGAGCTCTCAGGTGAGCTCAAGTGAGCTCAGGTGAGCTCTAGGTGAGCTCCAGTGTGAGCTCCCAAGTGAGCTCTGAGTGAGCTATTCAAGAGGTGAGCTCCTGGTGAGCTCCAAGGTGAGCTAGGTGAGTGAAAGGTGAGCTACTACTGAGTGAGCTCCCAAGAGTGAGCTCCTAGTGAGCTCCTCTAGTGAGCTAGCTGTAAGTGAGCTCATGAAGAGAGCTCAAGTGAGCTCTGACTCTGATGAGCTCCCAGTGAGCAGGTGAGCTTTGAGCTCATGTGAGCCTAAGTGAGCTCCTGAGGTGAGCTCCCGGGTGAGCTACTAGGTGAGCTGCTGAGGTGAGCTCTACTGTGTGAGCTCAAGGTGAGCTAGGTGAGATGAGCTCAAGGTGAGCTGAAGGTGAGCTCCTTAGTGAGCTTAAGGTGAGCTCCCATGTGAGCTCTAAGTGAGGTGAGAGAAGGTAAGGTGAGAGCTCCATGTGAGCTTTTCAGGTGAGAGCTTGTGAGCTCTCAGGTGAGCAAGGAGAGCTCAAAGGTGAGCTCTAGGTGAGCTCAAGGTGAGCTCAAGGGTGAGCTCATGAAGTGAGCTAGGTGAGTCAAGTGAGAAGCTTGAGCTACTAGGTGAGCTCAGGTGAGCTCCTAGGTGAGCTCCTAGGTGAGCTCCAGGAGCTACTCAAGCTGAGCCTGAGGTGAGCTCAAGGTGAGCTTAGGCTGAGTGAGCTCTGAGGTGAGCTCAAAGGTGAGCTATTAGGTGAGCTCTTGAGTGAGGTGAGCTGGTGAGAGCTACTAGTGAGCTCTAGGTGAGCTTAAGTGAGGGATGAGCTCAGGTGAGGTGAGAGTGAGCTTCAAGGTGAGCTGAAAGGTGAGCTCTGAGGTGCTCTAGCTCGGGTGAGCTGTGAGCTCAATTTGAGCTAAGTGACTGCTCAGTGAGCTCTCGAGTGAGCTCTGAGGTGAGCTACTTGAGTGAGTGATCTGAGCAAGTGAGCTTAGAAAAGTGAGCTCAAGTGAGCTAGCTCAAGTGAGCTCAAGGTGAGCTGAGCTGAGCTAGGTGAGAGCTCCCAGTGAGCTCCCAGGTGAGCTCAGGTGAGCTGCTCCCTAGAGCTCCTCAGGTGAGCTCTTCAGGTGAGCTCTTGAGTGAGCTCAAGGTGAGCTCCTGAGGTGAGTGACTTGTGAGCTCAAGGTGAGCTCCTAAGGTGAGCTAAGCTGAGCTTAGGTGAGCTGAGTAGGTGAGCTCCAGGTGAGCTCTAGTGAGCTTCAAGTGAGCTCCTTGAGCTCAGTGAGCTCAAGTGAGCTCAAGGAGAGCTGCTGAGTGAGCTCTAGTGAGCTCCTGAGTGAGCTCTAGGTGAGCTCTCAAGTGAGCTCTGGAGTGAGTGAGCTCAAGGTGAGCTGGTGAGCTCAAGAGAATCTCTAAGTGAGCTAAGCTACATAGGTGAAGCTAGGATGATGAGCTCAAGTGAGCTCAAGGTAGAGCTGAAGCTCAGAGGTGCTTAAGGTGAGTTCTCATGTGAGCTCAAGGTGAGTGAGTGAGCTCAAGGTGAGCTCAAGGTGAGTGAGTGGTGAGTGAGTGGTGAGCTCAGTGAGTGAGCTCAAGTGAGCTCAAGTGAGCTCTCAGCAAGAGCTCTTGAGGTGAGCTCTGGGTGAGCTCAACTGAGCTGAGCTGAGTGAGCTCCTGAGTGAGCTCCCATAAGAGCTCCCAGGTGAGCTACTTGGAGATCTACTAGGTGAGCTCCCAAGTGAGCTACTAGTGAGCTCCCAAGTGAGCTACTTGGTGAGCTCCTAGGTGCTCCCAGTGAGTGAGCTCAAGTGAGCTCACAAGTGAGCTGAGTGAGAGCTACCGGTGAGCTGAGCTCGAGAGTGAGCTGTGAGTGGTGAGGTGAGCTAGTTAGGTGAGCTCCTAGGTGAGCTTCTTGGTAATCTACTCAAAAAACTCTGAGGTGAGCTACCAGATGAGCTCAAGGTGAGCTTATAAAGGTTGAGCTCTTAATGAATCCCATGAGTAGCTGGCAAGTGAGCTGAAAGGTGAGCTCCCATGTGAGTTAGCTCAAGGTGAGCTGCCAGGTGAGCTCCCATGTGAGCTAGTGAGCTACTTCAACTCTGAGCTCCCAAGTGAGCTCAATGTCAAGCTACTCAAGGTGAGCTCAAGGTGAGCTCAAGGTGAGTGAGCTCAAAGTGAGCTCTATTAGGTGAGCTCTCAGGTGAACTTTGCAAGCTAGCTAAGCTCAAGCTGAGTTACTCAGTGAGCTACTGAGTGAGCTGAGTGAGCTGAGCTCAGTGAGCTCCTAGGTGAGCTCCTAGGTGAGCTACTTGGTGAGCTCCTAGGTAAGCTCAAAGTGCAAGCTTATCAGTAATCTCTGAGGTGAGCTTACATGTGAGCTACAAGATGAGCTCTCATGAGCTCAAGTGAGTGAGGTGAGTGAGTGAGCAAGGTGAGTCAAGTGAGCAAGATGAGCTCTAAGAGTGAGCTCCCAAGTGAGCTCTAGGTGAGCTACTCAGGATGAGCTCCTCGAGTGAGCTCAACGAGGTGAGCTCAGCTGAGCTGTGAGTGCTGAGAGCCAGTCAAGCTAGCTGGTGAGCTCAAGCTTGAGCTACTAAGGTGAGCGAGTGAGCAAGGTGAGCTCTACTGAAGAGAGCTCAGGAGTGAGCTCACTGGGTGAGCTAGGTGAGCTCTAAGCAAGTGAGCTCAAGGTGAGCTCAGAGTGAGGTGAGCTCAAAGGTGAGCTCAAGGTGTGAGCTTAGAGTGAGCTCTCAAGTGAGCTCAGCTCAAGGAGCTCTCAAGTGAGCTCTAGTGAGCTGAGCTGAGCTAAGCAAGCTCAAGTTGAGCTAGCTGATGAGCTCTCCTAGGTGAGAGCTGTGAGAGCTCAAGTGAGCTCTCTAGGTGAGCTCTAGGTGAGCTCTCCAGGTGAGCTCAGTCAAGGTGAGCTCACTCAAGGTGAGCTCAGGTGAGCTCTCGAGGTGAGCTTACAGTGAGCTACTAGATGAGCTCAAGGTGAGCCAAGGTGAGCTCAAGGAGCTGGCAAGGTGAGCTCTCAAGGTGAGCTCTGAGAAAGTTCCTAAGCTCACCTAAGAGATTTTCAATAAGCTCACCTTTGCCTCTGAGCTAGAAGCTCACAGCAAGCTCCAGAGCTCACCTAGGAGCTCTTGAGTGAGCTTGACTTGAGAGCTACTGAGAAATCTCACATGGAGCTCACCTAGGAGCTCATGACTCACCTTTAGGTGAGCTCACCCAATGAGCTCACTTAGTGAGCTCCCAGCTAGGTGAGCTCTCAGCTGAGCTCATGAGCTTTCCTAGTGAGCTCACCATGAGCTTCATTTAGTGAGCTCACCTTCTAACTTGAGTGACTCCTTGAGCTCTCTGGTGAGCTCTAGTGAGTGAGCTCAAGGTGAGCTAGAAAGGTCCATGTGACTTAGAAAGGTGAGGTTAAGGTGAGCTCCTATGAGCTCTTCTAGGTGAGAGCTGACCTGAGCTCTGATGAGCTTGCTCTCAAGCTCTCTCAAGTGAGCTCTTGGAGCTGAGAGCTCTCAGGTGCTGAGCAAGGTGAGAGCTAGCAAGGTGAGCTCAAGGTGAGCTCAAGGTGAGCTGGTAAGGTGAGCTGTCAAGTGAGCTCCTAGGTGAGTTAGCCAAGCAAGAAAGCTCAGAGAGTTTAGCTCTAGAAAGCTCCTAGAGAGCTACTTGAGCTCAGTGAGCTCCTAGGTGAGCTGTTTGGTGAGCTCCCAAGTGAGCTCAAAGGTGAGCTTATTTTTAGAAATCTCTCGAGTTGAGCTCACCGGAGCTCATCAAGTAACTCACCTAGGAAATTACCTAGGAGCTCACCTTATATCTGACCTTACCAACTCACCTTGAGCTCATCTGGTAGCTCACATGTAAGCTCTCCTTAGAGATTAACAAAAAGCTCACCTTTGAGCTCACAGCTCAGCTAGAGCTCAGCTCAGCTCACCTAGTGAGCTCACCTCAGAGCTAGTGAGCTTGGCTGTAAGAGCTCACCGAGAGCTCAAGAGCTCTCACAGGAGCTCACTCAGAGAGCTCACTTGAGCTCAGCTGAGCTTGCCAAGAGCTTGCCGAGAACCTTCACCCAGGAGCTCAGCTGCTTGAGCTCACCTCGAGAGCTCCTAAGTGAGCTCAGCTGAGACTTAAGCTCACCTAGGAGCTCATCAAGCATCTCACCCTATAACTCACATGAGAGCTCACCTCATGAGCTCACACTTTTCCAAGCTCTCATAGGAGCTCACTCAGCTCACCTTGAGCTCACTCAGGTCATCTCACCTTGAGCTCACCTCTCGAGACTTTAGCTCAGAGAGAGCTCACCAAGTAGCTCACCAGAGAGCTCTCCAGGAGCTCACCAGTGAGCTCTGAGCTTGAGCTCACTCAGAGCTTGACTTGAGCTCACTTGTGAGCTCACTGGTGAGCTCTTGCAGGAGCTCGAGTAGCTCTCTAGGGAGCTCGAGCATAAAGCTCAGCTCACCAAGTAGCTCACTTGGGAGCTCACCTAGTAGCTCACCTAGGAGCTCAGCTCTGAATAGCTCACCAAGAGCTCACCTGGGAGGAGCTTCTAGGGAGCTCACCTGATCAAATCTGAGCTTGAGCTCACCTAGGAGACTCTCCCAAGTAACTCACACTGAGGAACTCACCTTGAGCTCACTCTTGAGTAACTCACCTAGAGCTCTCCAGTGAGCTCCAAGTGAGCTCACCAAGAGCTCACTCAGGAGCTCACCTCAAGCATCTCACTCAGGAGCTCTCAAGGAGCTTGCCAAGAGCTCACACAGGAGCTCACCGACAGCTCACCTTGCCAGCTCACCTTGAGCTCACAGAGCTCACCGAGAGCTGACTGCTGAGCTCACGGCTGAGCTCGTCAAGTCAGCTCACCAAAAACTCACATGGGAGCTCACCTAACAGCTCACCTTGCCAACTCACATGGGAGCTCACCTATCAGCTCACCTATGAGCTCACCTTAAGCTCACTGAGGAGCTCACCTTGCCAACTCACCTTGAGCTCATCTGAGTAGCTCACCTCAGAGATTTCACCTCAGAGAGGAGCTCGCTAAGTAGCTTTCTTTATAGCTCACCTAAAATTTTTCTTGGGAGCTCATTGAGTAGCTCATTGCTTGAGCTAGCTGAGTAGTTGACTTGAGCTCACCGAGCAGCTCCTCAGAGACCTCACCTAGGAGCTCACCAAGTATCTCACTTGGGAGCTCTCACCTAGGAGCTCACCTAGGACCTCACCAAATAGCTCACCAATAGCTCTTAGCTCTGGAGCTCTTCTAGGAGCTCACTCGATCAGCTCGAGTTGAGATCACCTGAGAGCTCATCGAGTAACTCTCTGGAAATCACCTAGGAGTTTACCTGACATCTCACCTTGATAACTCACCTTGAGTTCTCCTTACTAACTCACCTTGAGCTCATCTTGTAGCTCATATGTAAGCTCATCTAAGATATTACCACTAAGATTACTTTTGAGCTCACCTATAAGCTCACTAAGTAGCTCACCTAGTAGCTCACCTAGGAGCTAGTGAGCATCTTGCCCAGGAGTTCATCGAGTAACTCGACTTAAGCTTTCCCATAAACTCACCTAGGAAAAGCTCACTGAGACTCACTCAACTTACCTGAGCTCACCTTGAGCTCACCCAAGAGAGCTCACCTTGAGAGTAAGCTCAGATTTGAGCTCAGTAGGAGCTCAGTAGAGCAGCTCGCAGCTCACTCAAAACTCACATGGGAGCTCACCTTATGATCACTTGCTAACTCACATGGGAGCTTGCCTACCAGCTTGCCTTGCTAGCTTACCTTGAGCTCACCTAGAGCCTAGAGGAGCTCACCTAAGCTCATCTTGATCTCATGGTAGTAGTTCACGGAGAGTTCATTAGCTCACTGTAGTCACTAGGTAGCTGGCTTGGGAGCTCCCTAATAGCTCTGAGGAGCTCACCAGGAGCTCACCAAGTAGCTCATCTTGAGTAGCTGACTTGAGCTCACTAGGAGCTTGACCTCACTAAACAGCTCACTAGGGACTCACCTAGGAGCTCACAAAGTAGCTCACTTGGGAGCTCACCTAAGAGCTCAGCTCACTGGGAGCTCATTTAAGCTCACCTGAGCTCACTCAGAGAGCTCAGAGTAGATCTCTCTAAGTAGTTAACTTGAGCTCACTTGTGAGCTCACCAGTAGCTCACCTGGGGACCTCGGTTGGGAGCTCACCACCAAGCTCAGCTGATTTTGAGCTCACTAGAGCTCACTGAGCTGGGAGCTCTCATTGAGCTCACCTGGAGCTTGAGCTCTGAGCTCAGCTCCTGAAGCTCATCTGAGCTAACTCACCGACTCACTCGAGTTGAGCTCACTAAGAAGCTAACACCTAGGAGCTCACCTTGAGCTCACCTTGCCAACTTGCCTTGAGCTCACCTTACTCACTCAGCTCACCTCACCACCTGAGCTCACCTTGAGCTCACCTGTAGCTCACTAGTAAGCTCACCTTATTCTCAGCTAAGCTCTAGTAAGCTCACCTAAGGGAGCTCACCGAGTAGCTCACCTAGGAGCTTTGAGCCGGGAGCTGAGCAAGTAAGCTCACCCAGAACTCATTCAAGAGCTCGACTTGAGCTCAGCTCACAGAAACTCACCTAGGAGCTCACCTAAAAGCTTACCTTGCCAACTCATCTTGATAGCTCACCCAGAGCTCACCGAGTAGCTTGACTTGAGCTCACTCGGGAGCTCATCAAGTAGCTCACTCAAAAACTCACATGGGAGCTCACCTTACCAACTCACACTAACTCAAGCTCACCTACTCAGCTCACCTCACCTTGAGCTCCTTGAGCTAGCTGAGGAGCTCACCTAGGAGCTCACCTAACCAACTCACCTAGGAGCTCACCTACTCACCTAGGCTCACCTTGAGCTCACCTTGAGCTCTCAGTGAGCTAGCTCACTCGAGATCTCACTAAGCTCACCGCTCTCACAGCTCAGCTCATGGGAGCTCACCGAGAAGCTCACCTCAGAGGAGCTCACAAGAGCTGTCAAGGAGCTCACCCAGCTCAGTGAGCTCACTTGTCAAGAGCTGACTTGAGCTTACCAGAAACTCACTTGGGAGCTCACCTTAGAGCTCAGCTCACCTCAGAGCTCACCTGCCATCTCACCTTGAGCTCACCAAGAGCTCACTTGAGAGAGCTCGACTTGAGCTCACCAGAGCTCTCATCAGCTCACCTAAAAACTTACATGGGAGCTCACCTGACAGCTCACCCAACCAACTCACATGATAGCTCACCTATCAGCTCACCTTCCAGCTCACCTTGAGCTCACCTTGAGCATCTCACCTTACCAACTCACCTTGAGCTCTTCTTATAGCTCACCTCGAGTTCATCGAGTATCTCACCAAGTAGCTCACTGGGAGCTCACCTAACAACTCACCTGGGAGCTCACTGGAGCTCACCGAGGCTCAGTAGCTGACTTGAGCTAGGAGCTCACTTGAGAGCTCTTGAGCTCACCGCTCAGCTCACCGGAGCTCACCAGAGCTCCTAGTAGCTCACTAAGAGCTCCTAGGAGCTCAGGAGCTCACCTAAGTAGCTCACTCAGAGCTCAGAGCTCACCTAGGAGCTCACCCAGCTCACTCGAGTTGAGCTCACCAGAGGAGCTCACTTGAGCTCACTGGGACTCACCTGGGACTCAACTCACCCGGGAGCTCACCTAAGAGCTCACCTTACAAACTCACCTTGAGCTCACCCTTGCCTAACTCACCTTGAGCTCACCTTGCCAATCACCTTGAGCTCATCTAGTAGCTCATATGTAAGCTCACCTCAAAGATTTTTGATAAGCTCACCTTTGACCTCATCTAGGAGCTCATCAAGAAACCTAGGACTCATCAAGGAGCTCACCCAAGAGCTCAAAGTGAGCTCACTTCAGTGAGCTTTCTAGAAAGCTCTCCTTGAGAGCTCACCTTGGAAGCTCAGCTTGAGCTCAGCTCACCTAGGAGCTCACTGAGCTCACTTGAGCTTGATCAAGAGCTGAGAGCTCACAAGAGCTCTCTCAAGCTCAGCTCACAAAACTTGCAAAAGCTATGGGAGCTCACCTAATAGTTCACTTTTCCAACACTCATGAGAGCTCACTTATAAGCTCACTTTGAGCTCACTAAGGAGCTCACCTGCCAAGCTCACCTTAAGCTCATCTAGTAGCTCACCTCAGAATTTCACTCGAGTATCTCACTGAGCTCACAAAGTAGCTCACCCTGAGCTCTCTTGAGCTCAGCTCACAGGAGCTCACCGATCAGCTTGAGTTGAGCTCACCTAGAGATCATCAAGTAACTCACCTAAGAACTCACCTGGGAGCTCACTTGATAGCTCATCTTGCCACTGAGCTGAGCTCTTGAGCTCATCTGAGCTCACCTTGCATGTAAGCTCACCTCGAGAGCTCACTGAGAAGCTCACTTGTCTTCACTTGAGCTCACCCGAGAGCTCATAGAGAGCTCACCTAGGAGCTCACCTGGGAGCTCTCGGTAAGTAGCTCACCCAAGAGCTCATCTAGAGCTGACAACTGAGCTTTCCCTGAAGTGAGCTCAAAGTGAACTGGGAGCTCACTGATAGCTCACCTTGCTCAGCTCACCTTGAGCTCACCCAGAGCTCACCGAGTAGCTTCGACTTGAGCTCACCCAGGAGCTCGTCAAGAAGCTCACCTGAAAACTCACATGGGAGCTCACCTGACAGCTCACCTAGAAAACTCACATGGGAGCTTGCCTATCAGCTCACCTTACCTGATTCACCTTGAGCTCACTGAGGAGATCACCTTGCCAACTCACCTTGAGCTCGTAGAGCTGAGTAGCTCACATTGAGACTTGCTCAAGTAAGCTCACCAAGAGCTCACTGGGAGCTCACCAGCTAGCTCACTCATGAGCTCAGGAGCTCACCAAGTAGCTCTTGAGTAGTTGACTTGAGCTTGCTTGTGAGCTCACCGAGTAGCTCACTAGGAGACCTCACCGGGAGCTCACCAAGTAGCTCACCAAGGAGCTCACCTAGGAGCTCACCTAGTAGCTCACTAGTAGCTAGCTTTGGGAGCTTACCCGAGCTCTAGCTCTAGTTTATTTCACCTTGTCAGGTCACTTGATGAGCTCCGGGGTGAGCTTAAGTTGAGCTGATTGGTGAGCTCCTAGAAGAGCTCCCTAGGTGAGCTACTTGGGAAAGCTCACCAAAGCTCACGGAGAGATCCCATGTGAGCTACTAGGTGAGACTCATAAGAGAGCTACTAGTGAGCTCACCTTAGTGAGCTCCTAGGAGAGGTCCCTGGTGAGCTTACAAGTTAGCTCACAAGTGAGCTCAAGTCAAGCTCAACCTCAAGTGAAGAGCTCCAAGAGCTGAGCTCCCAAGCTGAGCTACTTGAGCTCACTGATGTGAGCTCGAGGTGAGCTACTAGACAAGCTCTTAAGGTGAGTAGTTGACTTGACTTGACTCACTTGTGAGAGCTAAGCTAAGCTCTCAGTGAGGACCTCACATGGGAGCTCACAAGGAGCTCAGCTCAGGAGCTCACTTGGGAGCTCATCTAGGAGCTCACACAGGAGCTCAGCAAAGCTCACTCAAAGTAGCTCACCTGGGAGCTCTTCTTAGGAGCTCAGTAATTATCTCAAGTTGAGCTCACCCAGGAGCTCATCGAGTAAGTCACCTAGGAGCTCACTTGAAGCTCACCTTGCCAACTCACCTTGAGCTCATCTAGTAGCTCACATGTAAGCTCACCTCAGAGAGATTACCAAGACAGAGCTCCCTTTAAGCTCACCTCTAAGCTCAGCTCAAGAGCTCACCGAGAGCTCACTAGGAGCTCAGCTCAAGGAGAGCTTGAGCAAAGAGCTCACCTAGTGAGCTCAGAGAGCAAGCTCAAATTGAGAGCTCCTAAAAACTTTCACTTGGGATCTCACTTGAGAGAGCTTACCTTACTAGCTAACCTTGAGCTCACCCAGGAGCTCACCAGAGTGAGCTCACTTGAGCTCAGCCCTGAGGAGAGCTCTCAGTAGCTCACCTGAAAACTCACATGGGAGCTCACCTATGGCTGAGCTCACCTCAGACTCACTCACATGGGAGAGCTCACCAGCTCAGCTCACCTTCAGCTCACCTTGAGCTCACCAAGAGCTCACCTTCAGCTCACCTACCAAACTCACCTTGACTCACTCACCTGAGCTCACTGGAGCTCAGCTTCTAAGTGAGCTCACCTAGAGCTGAGCTCTGGTAGAGCTCACTAGGTGAGAGCTCTCTTGTGAGCTCGAGTGAGCTCTCACAGGGAGCTCACATCAGGAGCTCACCAAGTGAGCTCAAGGAGCTCACTAGGAGCTTTCCTAGCTCAGCTAGCTCACTGGGAGCTCACTGAATAGCTGCCAAGTAGCTCACTCAGCTGAGCTCTAGGAGCTCACTTGGATGAGCTCTGATCGAGCTTTCCTGGTGAGCTCACTAAGCTTGAAGTGAGCTCACTCAGAGTGAGCTCTCCCTGGTGACTCACACAAGCTAACTCCTGGAAGCTCTCCTGAGGAAGCTCACCTGCTAGCTCACCTGAGCTACCTTGAGCTCCAACTCACCTTGAGCTCAGCTCTAAGAGCTCACATGTAAGCTCACCTAAGAGATTTCTGAGTGAGCTCACCTTGAGCTCACCTGAGAGAGCTCAGCTACAGTGAGCTCACCTAGTGAGCTCACCAGTGAGCTAGCTCTGGTGAGCTCCTGGTGAGCTGAGCTCAAGTGAGCTCAAGGTGAGCTCACCTCAAGCTGATCACATGGGAGCTCACTGATAGCTCACCCTAGCTGACCTCACCAGAGCTCTTCAGCTCAAGAAGCTCGACAGGTGAAATCACTCGAGTGAGCTCATCAAGTAGCTGAGCCAAAAAAGCACCAGTGAGCTCACTAGGTGAGCTCACCTTATAGCTAGCTAAGCGAGTAAACTCACATGAGCTCACCATGCTAGCTGAGCTTATGAGCTCAGAGCTCACCTTATGAGCTTGAGCTGAGCTCTAGGTGAGCTCTCAGAGCTCAAAGAGCTCAAAGAGCTCCCAAGCTAGAGCTACTAGTAAGCAAGCTACTGAGTGCTCTCAAGAGTGAGCTCAGTAAGCTCAAGTGAGCTCAAGTCAAGCTACTCAGTGAGCTCTTGGGTGAGCTCTTGTGAGGAGAGCTCCTAAGGTGAGCTCCTAGTGAGTGAGCTCTCAGAGGTGAGCTCACCTGGTGAGCTACTGAGCAAGCTCAAGGTGAGTTGTGAGCTCCTGGTGAGCTCAAGGTGAGCTCTAAGGTGAGCTTAAGTGAGCTCAAGGTGAGTTACCTTGAGTTGAGCTGTTAGGTGACTCCCAGGTGAGCTACTCATGAGATCTCCAACTTGAGTGAGCTCAACTGAGCTGATCGGTGAGCTCCCGGAGTACTTGAGCTGACTTGGTGAGCTACTTGGTGAGCTCCCAAGTGAGAGCTAGGTGAGCTAAGTGAGCTGACTTGGTGAGCTGAGCTCCCAAGGTGAAAGCTCCTTGGTGAGCTACTGGTGAGCTGGTGAGCTCACAAGTGAAAGCTAAGCCTACTGAGCTCGGTGAGCTCTAGGTGAGAGCTCACTGAGCTAGGAGAGCTCTTAGCTGAGGTGAGCTCCTAGGTGAGCTACTAGTGAGCTCCAAGTGAGCTCTAAGTGAGCTGAGGTGAGCTACTGATGAGCTCAAGTGAGCTCGAGGTGAGCTCTCAGGTGAGATGAGAGCTGAAGGAGAGTAGAGTGGTAAGAAGTGATGAGTGATCTCAAGGTAAGAGTGAGCTCAAGTGAGCTCTCAAGTGTGAGTCTAGTGAAGGTGAGCTCCCAGTGAGTTAGAGCCTAGAGTGAGTGAGCTCTAAGGTGAGCTCAAGTAGGTGAGTTCAGTGAGCTCTCAGCTCAAGTGAGTTTCTCAGTGAGTGAGCTGACTGATGAGCTCAGGTGAGCTCAACTTGTGAGCTGATAGGTGAGCTCCCAGAAGAGCTCCCATGTGAGCTACTTGGTGAGATGTTTGGTGAGCTCCTAGGTGAGCTCTAGGTGAGCTGTGAGAGTGAGTGAGCTAGGTGAGCTCAAGGTGAGCTCCAAGGTGAGGTCCCAGTGAGCTGACAAGTGAGCTCAAGTCAACCTACTGGTGAGCTACTTGGAGCTCCCAGGTGAGCTGTTAGGTGAGCTCCTAGGTGAGCTGTCAGGTGAGCTACTTGGTGAGCTACTCGATGAACTCTGAGGTGAGCTACCAGATGAGCTCAAGGTGAGTTGGCAAGGTGAGCTCCTCAGTGAGCTCAAGGTGAGTGAGGTGAGTGAGCTAGCTAGGTGAGCTCCCAGGTGAGCTGTTAGGTGAGCTCTCAGTGTGTGAGCTCCATGTGAGTTTTTTTGTGAGTGTGCTCTTGATGAGCTCAAGTGAAGTGAGCTCAAGTGAGCTACTGGTGAGCTCTGGGTGAGCTCAAGGTGAGCTAGCAAGGTGAGCTGTCAAGTGAGCTCTAGAGTGAGTTTCTAGGAAAGCTCAAGTTGAGCTCCTCACTGATGAGCTCTCTCAGGTGAGCAAGCTCTTGCAAGCTCCCTCGAGCTCCAAGTGAGCTACTCGGTGAGCTGAGGTGAGCTCAAAGGTGAGCTGAGCTATTGAGTAAAATCGAGGTGAGCTCAAGGTGATGTGCAAGCTAGAGATGAGCTCAATGAGTGGCAAGGAGCTCAAGGTGAGCTAGCTCAAGTGAGAGTTCTCAGGTGAGTTACTCAGTGAGCAAGTGAGCTCTGAAGGTGAGCTCTCTGAGTGAGCTCAAGTGAGCTCTGGTGAGCTGGTGAGCTCCTAGGTGAGCTCAGTGAGCTAGTGAGCTACTTCAGTGAGCTGTTAGTAGTGAGCTCCCAAGTGAGCCCTAGGTGAGCTCCCAAGGTGAGCTCTGGTGAGCTCTCAGAGTGAGCTCCTGAGTGAGCTACAAGTGAGCTCAAAGAGCTAGTGAGAAGCTAGGTGAGCTCTGGAGAGCTGGTGAGCTCTAGTGAGTGAGCTCCTAGGTGAGCTACTTTAGGTGAGCTCCTAGGTGAGCTACTAGGTGAGAGCTCAAGAGTGACTGTGAAGTGAGCTACTAGATGAGCTCAAGGTGAGTTAGTAAGGTGGTGCTCTCCTAGTGAGCTCAAGAGTGAGCTCAAGGTGAGTGATAGGTGAGCTCCCATGTGAAGCAGGTGAGCTGAGAGTTAGTGAGCTCCCATGTGAGTTTTTGGTGAGCTACTTGATGAGCTCTCCAGGTGCCCGCTCAAGTCAGAGCTGCAAGCTCTCAAGTGAGCTCTGAGTGAGCTCAAGCTCAAGGTGAGCTGAGTGAGCTCAAGTGAGCAAGTGAGGTGAGTTCTCAAGTGAGCTTCTAGGTGAGCTCTCAAGTGAGCTCAAGTGAGAGTGAGCTCCTAGGTGAGCTCTGGTGAGCTGAGCTCTGGTGAGCTCCTAGTGAGCTCCTAGGTGAGCTACTCAGTGAGCTCCTAGGTGAGCTCAAAGGTGAGCTTATCAGTAATCTCTAAGGTGAGCTTACATGTGAGCTACTAGATGAGCTCAAGGTGAGTTGGCAAGGCAAGCTCAAGGTGAGTCAAGGTGAGTCAAGGTGAGCTCAGGTAAGTGAGCTATCAAGTGAGCTTCTCAAGGTGAGCTTCCTAGTCAAGTGAGCTCTACTCTCTGAGCTTTACTCAGTGAGCTCAAGTGAGCAATACTGAGGTGAGATGAGCTCCCAAGGAAGAAGCTCCTAGCTCCCAAGTGAGCTCTTAGGTGAGCTATTCGGTGAGCTCCTAGAGTGAGCTACTTAGGTGAGCTCCCAAGTGAGCTGAGTGAGCTCTAGTGAGAGCTCCTGGTGAGCTCAGGTCCCCAGTGTGAGCTAGTGAGCTAGGTGAGCTCAAGTGAGCTCTCAGTGAGCTCAGGTGAGTGAGCTTCTGTGAGCTACTAGGTGAGCTCCTCAAGTGAGCTCCTGAGTGAGCTATTAGGTGAGCTACTTAGGTGAGCTATGGTGAGCTGAGCTGAGGTGAGCTTGAGGTGAGCTCAGAGTGAGCTCAAGGTGAGTTGGCAAGGTGAGCTCCTCAGTGAGCTCAAGGTGAGAGCTTGAGCTCAGGTGAGCTCCAGGTGAGCAAAGGTGAGTGAGCTCAAGGTGAGCTCCAAGGTGAGCTCAGGTGAGCTAGGTGAGCTGAGTCAGGTGAGTGAGTGAGCTCTGAGTGAGCTCTAGTGTGAGCTCCCTGAGTGAGCTGAGTAGTGAGCTAAGGTGAGCTCAAGGTGAGGTGAGCTCAAGGTGAGCTGCAAGGTGAGCAAGGTGAGCTATCTAGTGAGCTCCGAGTGAGTTTAGAGAAAGCTCAAGCTCTCAAGAGAGCTACTATGATGAGCTCCTCAGGTGAGCTTGCTAAGCTGAGCTCCAAGTGAGCTCCTAGGTGTGAGCTCTTAGGTGAGCTTGAGCTGAGGTCAAGTTCAAAGGTCAAAGTGAAAAGCTAAAGGTGAGCTAGCTGTAAGTGAGCTTGAGTGAGCTCTAAGGTGAGCTCAAGGTGAGCTCAAGGTGAGCTCAAGGTGAGTTTGAGCAAGCAAGCTCAAGGTGAGTTCAAGCAAGAGCTCCAAGGTGAGCTCCAGGTGAGTTCTCAAGTGAGCTGAGTGAGCTCCTGTGAGCTCCAGCTGAGCTCAACTGAAGCTGATGAGCTCAAGGTGAGCTCAAGTGAGCTCTCCTGGTGAGCTCCAAGGTGAAGAGCTCAAAGGTGAGCTCTAGGTGAGCTCTTTAGTGAGCTATTAGGTGAGCTCCCAAGTGAGCTACTTAGTGAGTGAGCTCTGAGAGTGAGCTAGGTGAGTGAGCTGAGCCTAGGTGAGTCCTAAGTGAGTGAGCTCTCAAGTGAGCTCAGTGAGCTAAAGTCAAGCTCTCAAGAGTGAGCTAAGTCAAGGTGAGCCTACTGAGTGAGCTAGCTAGGTGAGCTCCTAGTGAGCGAGTCTTGGAGTGAGCTCCTGAGTGAGCTACTTAGTGAGCTTCTCAAGTGAACTAGGTGAGGTGAGCTAGGTGAGCATGAGATCTCAAGGTGAGTTCTCAAGGTGAGCTCCTCAAGTGAGCTCAAGGTGAGCTAGCAAGGTGAGCTGATAGGTGAGCTCCTATGTGAGTTTTCAGGTGGTGAGTGAGTTTCTGAGTGAGCTCTCAGTGTGAGTTTGAGCTGAGTGAGAGCTTGTGAATGTGAGAGCTCTGAGAGGGTGAGCTCTCAAGTGAGCTCAAGAGTGAGGTGAGCTCAAGGTGAGCTCCAAGTGAGCTCAGGTGAGCTGAGCTCAAGTGAGCTCTGGCAAGGTGAGCTCTGAGTTGAGCTAGTCAGAGTTCAGAGTCTGAGTGAGCTCCTAGTGAGCTCTAGTGAGCTCCTAGGTGAGTGAGCTCAAGGTGAGCTCCTAGTGAGCTCAAAGGTGAGCTGAGCTCAAGGTGAAGCTCTAGAGGTGAGCTTACATATGAGCTACTAGATGAGCTAAAGGTGAGTTGGCAAAAGTGAGCTCAAGGTGAGTTCAAGGTGAGCTCAAGGTGAGTTGGCAAGGTGAGCTCTAGTGAGCTCCAAGGTGAGCTCAGGTGAGTGAGTTACTCATGCTCAATGAGCTATGAGCTCAAGTGAGACTCTGAGGTGAGCTCTGAGTGAGCTCCCAGTGAGCTCTAGGTGAGCTCCTGAGAAGTGAGCTGAGCTCAAGGAGAGCTCCAAGTGAGAGCTCTAGGTGAGCTCCCAAGTGAGCTACTGGTGAGCTCTGGTGAGCTACAGTGAGTGAGCTACTGGTGAGCTCAAGTGAGCTACAAGTGAGCTACTCAGTGAGCTCTGAGAGCTGCTCTCAGAGTGAGTGAGTTAAAGCTGTGAGCTAGCTTAGGTGAGCTACCAAGGTGAGCTACTCAAGGTGAGCTGCTCAGTGAGCTCCAAGGTGAGCTACTAAGAGTGAGCTCAAGGTGAGCTAGTAAGGTGAGCTCCAGGTGAGGTGAGCTGAGCTCAGGTGGTGAGCTGAGCCTTAGGTGAGCTCCAGTGAGTTGGTAAGGTGAGCTCCCAAGGTGAGCTCCCATGTGAGCTTTCAGGTGAGCTCTAGAGAGTGAGCTCCAGTGAAGTTGATGAGCTCCTGAGGTGAGCTCAAGTGAGCTACTCAAGTGAGAGCTGAGGCTCTAGGTGAGCTCAAGTGAGTGAGCTGGCAAGTGAGAGTCCAAGCTAAGTGAGCTCCCTGGTGAGCTCAAGGTGAGCTCAAGTTGAGCTAAGCTGAGCTCTGAGTGAGATGCTCTGCTAGTGAGCTGAGCTTTCAAGTGAGCTCCTAGGTGAGCTGAGCTAGGTGAGCTGAGGTGAGTGAGCTCAAGTGAGCTCCCAGTGAGCTCAAAGGTGAAGCTCAGTGAGCTCTCTGAGGTGAGAGCTCATGTGAGCTCAGGTGAGAGCTCAAGGTGTGAGTGAGTGAGTGAGAGGTGAGAGTCAAGAGCAAGGTGAGCTCAAGGTGAGTGAGAGTGAGTGTAGTGAGCTCTAGGTGAGCTCGAGGTGAGCTCTAGGTGAGCTCCTGAGTGAGAGCTCAACTGTGAGCTAATTGGTGAGCTCCTAAGAGCTCTAAGAGTGAGCTATTTAGTGAGTTATTTGGTGAGCTCCTGAGTGAGCTAAGCTACTAGGTGAGCTCCCTGTGAGTGAGCTACTGGTGAGCTCCTGAGAGTGAGTGAGTCTTCGAGTGAGCTACTCGGTGGTGAGCTCATAAGTGAGTGAGCTCAACAAGCTCAAGCTCAACTTAGAGCTGAGCTGAAGTGAGCTCCTAGGTGAGCTAGTTAGGTGAGCTCCTAGGTGAGCTACTCAAGGTGAGCTACTGGTGAGCTCTGTGAGCTGAGGTGAGCTAGCTCTCGAGGTGAGCTCTAGAGTGAGCTCAAGGTGAGAGCAAGGTGCTCTCAGGTGAGCTCAAGTGAGTGAGAGCCCATGAGTGAGAAAGGTGAGCTCCTAGGTGAGCTACTTAGTGAGCTCAAGCTGCTGAAGTGAGCTATGAGCTGAGGTGAGCTCAAGTGAGCTCGAGCTGAATGAGAGCTCTGAGCTCCTGAGCTGAGGTGAGCTCAAGGTGAGCTCAAGGTGAGTCTCTCAAGGTGAGCTCCCATGTGAGTTCCCAAGGTGAGCCCTGAGTGAGCTCCCATGTGAGTTTTCAGGTGAGATGCTTGACAAGCTCCTAGGTGAGCTCAAGTGTGAGCAAGTGAGCTCTGGTGAGCTCTGGGTGAGTGAGCTCAAGGTCAAGCTCCTCAAGAAGCAGTGAGCTCTATCAGGAGAGTCAAGTGAGCCTAGGTGAGTGTGAGTTTCAAGTCAAGCTCTCTAGGTGAGCTCTGTGAGCTCCTAGGTGAGCTCTCAAGGTGAGCTCCAAGTGAGCTCAAAGGTGAGCTTTAGGTAAGCTCTCTTGAGTGTGAGCTCTACAGGTGAGCTACCTGGATGAGCTCAAGGTGAGTTGACAAGGTGAGCTCAAGGCAAGGTGAGCAAGGTGAAGGTGAGCTTGGCAAGCTGAGTGAGGTGAGTGAGCTCTAGTGAGTTAGTCAAGTGAGTAACTCAGTGAGCTACTCAGTGAGCTCAAGGTGAGCTACTCAAGTGAGCTCAGGTGAGCTCAACTGAGCTGAGCTCCTCAAGGTGAGCTTCTGGTGAGCTCTGAAGTGAGCTGAGTGAGGTGAGCTGACTGGTGAGCTCCTAGGTGAGCTCCTAGGTGAGCTCCCAAGTGAGCTCCCTCAAGTGAGCTACTAGGTGAGCTCCTGAGGTGAGCTCCCTAGGTGAGCTCAAGTGAGCTCACAAGTGAGCTCTGAGTGCTCAACTCTGAGCTCCTGAGTGAGCTCTTGGTGAGCTAGCTCCAGTGTGAGCTCCTTAGGTGAGCTCTAGGTGAGCTCCCAAGTGAGCTACTAGTAGGTGAGCTCGATGAAACTCCTGGTGAGAGGTGAGCTACCAAGGTGAGCTAGTAGCAAGGAGCTCAAGCTGAGCTGAGTGAGCAAGGTGAGCTCTGAGTGAGCTCAAGGTGAGCTCTAAGTGAGCTCAAGGTGAGCTATCAGGTGAGCTCCTTCTAGGTGAGCTCTGAGTGAGTGAGCTCAAGGTCTCAGTGAGCTCTGAGGTGAGCTCAGGTGAGCTGACAAGAGCTCATGAGTAAGAGTGAGTGAGCTCCTCAAGTGAGCTCAAGGTGAGAAGCTCAAGTGAGCTCACTGAGAGAGTCAGCTCTAAGTGAGCTGAGCTCAAGTGAGCTGAGCTTGAGAGCTGAGTGTGCTGAGCTCAAGAGAGCTCTGAGTGAGCTAGGTGAGCTCTCAAGAGCTACTTGAGTGAGCTCAAGAGTGAGCTGCTCAGGTGAGCTCCTGAGTGCTCTCTGAGGTGAGCTCAAGTGAGTGAAAGGTGAGCTGAAGGTGAGCTCCAAGGTGAGAGCTCTAGGTGAGCTCTCAGAGCTCCTCAGTGAGCTCAAGGTGAGCTTGTGAGCTCAAGTGAGTGAGCTGAGGTGAGCTCAAGGTAGGTGAGCTCCTGAAGAGTCTAGGAAGTGAGTCAAGCAGTGAGCTGATGATGAGCTCCTAAGTAGAGCTGAGCCTAGCTCAAGGTGAGCTCCTAGGTGAGCTCCTGAGTCAGTGAGCTGAGGCTGAGCTGAGCTTAGGTGAGCTGAGCTAAGTGAGCTCTCTGAGCTCAAGTGAGCTCTAAGTGAGCTCTCAAGTGAGCTGAGTGAGCAAGTGTGCTCAAGTGAGCTCAAGGTGAGCTCCAAGGTGAGCTACTCAGTGAGCTCAGGTGAGCTCCTAGTGAGCAAGTGAGTGAGCTGCAAGGTGAGCTCAAGTGAGAGCTGTGAGCTGAAGCTTGTGAGCCAAGCTAGGTGAGCTCTCAAGTGAGCTACCCAGGTGAGCTGAGAGTGAGCTCTAGAGTGATCTCAGCTGAGTGAGAAGGTGAGCTCTAAGGTGAGCTCCCAGGTGAGCTCCAAGTGAGCTTTCTCAAGGTGAGCTCAAGTGAGCTCAAGCTCCTAGAGTAAGGTGAGCTCAAGGTGAGCTGAAGTGAGTGCTCAAGGTGAGAGCTCCAAGAGAGCTCTCAAAGTGAGCTTCTCAAGTGAGCTCTAAAGTGAGCAAGTCAAGTGAGAGCTAGGTGAGAGTGTGAGCTTCAGGTGAGAGTTCTCAAGTGAGCTCAGAGCTCCTGCAAGGTGAGCTGCCTAGGTGAGCTTCAGTGAGAGGTGAGTGAGTGAGCTCTCAAGAGTGAGCTAAAGTGAGCTCAGTAAGAGTGAGCTTCAGTGAGCTCTCAAGGTGAGCTCAAGGTGAGCTGAGTGAGCTGAGCTCCAAGGTGAGCTCTGGTGAGCTCTGAGAGCTCTGAGGAAGAGCTCTGAGTGAGCTCTCAGGTGAGCTCAAGTCAAGTGAGAGCTCAAGTGCTCCCAGTGAGCTCAAGTGAGCTGACTCAAGGTGAGTGGTGAGCTCAAGGTGAGCTAGCTGAGTGAGCTCAAGGTGAGCTCCTCAAGGTGAGCTCTGTGGTGAGCTCAAGTGAGCTCCAAGGTGAGCTGTCAACTGCAAGTAAGCTCTAGGTGAGCTCTAGTCAAGTGAGCTAAAGGCTGAGCTCCAAGAGAGCTAGGTGAGCTAAGGTGAGCTTCTAGTGTGAGCTGAGTGAGCTGAGTGAGCTACTAGTGAGCTGAGCTAACTGAAGTGAGCTGAATGTGAGCAACTGAGCTCTAGGTGAGCTCAAGTGAGGTGAGCGATTGTGAGCTCTCAGTAGGTGAGTGAGCTAGAGTGAGCTCCAAGTGAGCCTAGTGAGTAAGAGCTCCAGGTGAGCTCTCAAGGTGAGCTCCTCAAGTGAGCTTGAAGTGAGCTAGTGATGAGCTCTGAGTGAGCTCCCTGAGTGAGCTCCTGAGGTGAGAGCCAAGTGAGAGCTAAGGTGAGCTCTAGGTGAGCTCTAAGGTGAGCTCCAGGTGAGCTACTAGATGAGCTCTCAAGTGAGCAAGGTGAGCTCAAGGTGAGCTCAAGGTGAGCTCCTCAATGTGAGCTCCTGTGAGGTGAGCTCTCAAGTGAGCTCAAGGTGAGTCAAGCTTTGTGAGCTCAGGTGTGAGCTACTGTGAGTGAGAGCTTCTAGTGAGCTCTTGAGGTGAGCTCCTGGTGATGCTCTCTGAGTGAGCTATGGTGTGAGCTCCAAAGTGAGCTCAAGCTGAGCTCTGAAGTGAGCTCAAGGTGAGCTAAGGTGAAGGTGAGATAGCTAGAGTGAGAGCTCAAGAGTGAGTCAAGGTGAGCTAGTTTGAGTGAGCTCTAAGTGAGCTCTAGGTGAGCTCAAGGTGAGTAGCAAGTGAGCTCAGTGAGCTCCAAAGAGCCTGAGCTGAGGTGTGAGCTCCTGAGCAAGGTGAGTCATGAGCTCTCAGGTGAGCTCCTAGTGAGCTCCTAGGTGAGCTCCAAGGTGAGCTCCTCAATGAGCTCCCAAGGTGAGCTAGGTGACAAGCTAAGGTGAGAGCTCCAAGGTGAGCTCAAGTGAGGTGAGCTCAAAGTGAGCTCTCAAAAGCTCCCAGTAGTGAGCTCAAGGTGAGCTACTAGGTGAGCTCTCAAGGTGAGCTCAAGGTGAGCTCAAAGTGAGCTAAAAGCTGTGAGCTGAAGGTGCAAGGTGAGCTCAATGTGAGCTCTAGGTGAGCTCAATGTGAGCTACTAGATGAGCTCCTGTGGTGAGAGCTTAGGTGAGTGAGCAAGTGAGCTCAAGTGAGTTACTCATGTGAGCTCAAGGTGAGCTAGCAAGCTGAGCTCAAGGTGAGCTCCCAAGTGAGAAACTGTAGGTGAGCTGTGAGCTCCAAGGTGAGCTCCTCAAGGTGAGCTCAAGGTGAGCTCTCAAGAGTGAGCTGAAGGTGAGCAAGCTCAAGTTCAAGTGAGCTCACCAGGTGAGCTCTGAGTGAGCTCAAGTGAGTGAGTGCACAAAGGTGATTTAGGTGAGCTCCAAGTGTGAGCTCAAGGTCAAGCTAGTCAAGAAGCTCAGTGAGCTCTCTGAAAGCTGAGCTACTGAGCTAGTGAGCTCAAGTGAGCTCCTGTGAGCTAAGTGAGCTCAAGGTGAGCTTCCAGGTGAGCTCAAGTGAGCTCAAGGTGAGCTCTTGAGTGAGCAAGAGCTGAGTGAGCTCAAGTGAGCTGAGCTCTGTGAGCTCAAGGTGAGCTCTGAGCAAAGTGAGCTCTTGCTGAGTGAGCTCCAGGTGAGCTCTGAGCTGAGCTCAGGTGAGCTCCCAAGTGAGTCTACTCTGAGCTCTCAGGTGAGCTCCTGTGTGAGCTTGGTGAGCTCAAGGTGAGCTCCAAGTGAGCTTCAAGCAAGCTCTGGTGCTCTAGGTGAGCTACTAGGTGAGCTCCAAAAGTGAGCTCTCTAGGTGAAGTCAGAGTGTGAGCTGGTGAGCTCAAGGTGAGCTAGGGAGATGAGCTCTAGAGCTGTGAGCTCTCAAGTGAGCTCCTCAAGGTGAGCTGTCAAGGTGAGCTCAAGGTGAGCTCCCAAGTGAAGTGAGTTGAGCTCAAGGTGAGCTCAAGGTGAGCTCAAGGTGAGCTAGTGAGCCTCAAGCAATTGAGTGAGTCAATGCTGAGCTCCTAGGTGAGCTCTCAAGGTGAGTTTTCTTGTGAGCTCAGGTGAGCTCCAGGTGAGTGAGCTGAGCAAGGTGAAGCTCAAGAGAGAGCTCCAAGAGTGAGTTTTCAAGTGAGCTCAAGCTCAGCTGAGCTGAGCTGTGAGTGAGCTCCCAAGATGAGCTCTATGGTGAGCTCAAGGTACTGAGCTCTCAAGTGAGCTCCAAGGTGAGCTGCTTGGTGAGCTCCCAGGTGAGCTCAAAGGTGAGCTTAGTGGTGAGCTCAAAGGTGAGCTCTATGAGGTGAGCTCAAGGTGAGCTTACATGTGAGCTACAAGATGAGCTCAGGTGAGTTGCAAGGTGAGCTCAAGGTGAGTTAGCAAGGTGAGCTCAAGGTGAGCTGGTAAGGTGAGAGCAGTGAGCTCCCAGGTGAGCTCCCAGTGAGCTTGAGTGAGTTACTGGTGAGCTCCTAGGTGAGCTCTGAGTGAGCTGCTGAAGAGCTCAAAGCTGATCAAGGTGAGCTCCCAGTAGAGAGAGCTTGTCTAGTGAGAGCTACTTTCAAGCTATTTGGTGAGCTCCTAGGTGAGCTGCTAGGTGAGCTCCCAAGTGAGCTACTTGGTGAGCTCCCAAGTGAGTCAGGTGAGCTCTGAGCTCAAGAGAGCTGAGCTCTGAGCTCAAGCTCAACTACAAGTGAGCATGAGTCAACCTGAGCTCTCAGGTGAGCTCCTCAGGTGAGCTCCCAGGTGAGTTACTTAGGTGAGCTCTGAGCTCAAGTGAGCTAGGTGAGCTACTGAGGTGAGCTACTGGTGAGCTACTTCCTGTGAGACTCCAAGGTGAGCTCAAGGTGAGCTCTCAATGTGAGCTCAAGGTGAGTTCAAGGTGAGCTTGTGCTGAGCTCCTGAAGGTGAGCTCTGTAAGCTGAGCTCAAGGTGAGCTCTCTGAGAGTGAGTGAAGTGAGCTCAAGGTGAGCTCTCAAGGTGAGAGCCCTGAGGTGAGTTTCCAAGGTGAGTTTCTACTGAGTGAGCTCGGAGACTGTGAGCTGAAGTGAGCTCAAGTGAGCTCTCGGTGCTAGCTGCAAGGTGAGCTAAGGTAGTGAGGTGAGCAAGTGAGCTCAAGTGAGCTCCCAAGGTGAGCTCCCAGGTGAGTTTCTAGGTGAAAGCTCAAGGTGAGTCAGAGAGCTCAGTGTGAGCTCCTGAGGAGCTACTTGAGTGAGCTCTCTTGAGAGCTCCTAGGTGAGCTCCTAGGTGAGCTCCTAGGTGAGCTGTGAGCTCTGAGTGAGCTGAGCTTGGAGAGCTCAAAGGTGAGCTTGCTCAAGAGCTCTTAGAGTGTGAGCTACAGGTGAGCTGCAAGGTGAGCTCCTGAGTGAGCTCCTCAATGAGCTCAAGGTGAGCTCAAAGGTGAGCTCAAGGTGAGCTTAGGTGAGTCAGAGTGAGCTCAAGTGAGAGCTCAAGGTGAGCTCCAAGGTGAGCTCAAGGTGAGCTCCTCAGGTGAGCTCTTGAGGTGAGCTGGTGAGCTCTCTGATGTGAGCTGAGCCTAGGTGAGCTCCCAGGTGAGCTCAAGGTGAGCTGATCGGTGAGCTCCTAGGTGAGCTCCAAGGTGAGCTCTTAGAAAGTGAGCTACTGAGTGAGCTGAGCTCAAGTGAGAGTGAGCTCAAGGTGAGCTACCAGAGTGAGCTACTTGAGTGAGAGTCCCAGGTGAGCTCCAGGTGAGTCTCAAGAGCTCAAGTGAGCTCCTCGGTGAGCTCAAGTCAAGCTCTTCAGTGAGCTAGGTGAGCTCCTCAAGTGAGCTCCCAAGGTGAGCTAGGTGAGCTAGTTAGGTGAGCTCTAGGTGAGCTACTTGGTGAGCTACTTCTGATGAGCTCAAGGTGAGCTCAAGGTGAGCTCAAGGAGTGAGTCAAGTGAGCTCAAGAGTGAGCTCAAAGTGAGCTCAAGGTGAGCTCAAGGTGAGTTGACAAGGTGAGCTCAAGGTGAGCAAGAGGTGAGCTAGTAGGTGAGCTCAAGTGAGCTCCTCGAGTGAGCTCAGAGAGTGAGCTCTGAGAGTGCTAAGGTGAGCTCTTGATGAGCTCTCCAAGGTGAGCTCTAGGTGAGCTCCTAGGTGAGCTCCTGAGGTGAGCTGCTTGGTGAGCTCAAAGTGAGCTACTTGGTGAGCTGAGCTGAGAGTGAGGTGAGTGAGTGAGCTCAGGTGAGAGCTCACAAGTGAGCTCAAGTGAGTCAAGCTGAGCTCAGAGCTCCAAGGTGAGCTCAGGTGAGCTCAAGGTGAGCTCAAGTGAGTGAGCTAGCTTAGAGTGAGCTCAAAGTGAAGTGAGCTAACTGTGAGTGAGAAGCTCAAGTGAGCTTGAGTGTGAGCTAAGCTATGAGCTCAAGGTGAGCTCAAGGGAGCCAAGTAGAGAGCTCAAGTGAGCTTGAGTGAGCTGAGCAAGATGAGTGAGCTCAAGCAAGTGAGCTGAGTGAGCTCAAGTGAGGTGAGCTCCCTAGTGAGTGAGCTAGCTGAGTGAGCTAGTGAGCTGAGCTCGAGTCAAGCTGAGGTGAGCTCTCAAGCTTCAAGCTAGCTCTAGGTGAGCTCTAGGTGAGCTACAGGTGAGCTCCTAGTGAGCTCTTAGGTGAGCTCCTAGTCAGAGAGCTCTGAGTGAGCTCTGAAGTCTCTAGGTGAGTGAATCTCTCATGAGTGAGCTTCAGGTGAGTGAGCTCAAAGTGAGCTGTAAAGTGAGCTACAAGTGAGCTCAAGTGAGCTCAAGTGAGCTGTCAAGTGAGCAAGGTGAGCTCAAGGTGAGTCTGTGAGAGGTGAGTGAGGTGAGCTGAGCAAGGTGAGAGCTCAAGGTGAGCTAGTGATGTGAGCTAAGTGAGCTCAAGCTCAAGTGAGTGAGTGAGCTCTCAAGGTGAGCTCCAAGTGAGCTGAGCTCAAGTGAGCTTCAGGTGAGAACTAGGTGAGCTGAGCTCAAAGGTGAGCTCAAGGTGCCAGTCAGAGAGCTAGCTCAAGAGCTCTGAGAGAGCTGACTTAGTGAGCTACTAGAGTGAGCTGAGCACAGGTGAGCTCAGTGAGCTCCCAAGGTGAGCTCCAAGGTGAGCTCCAAGATGAGTGAGCTACTTGAGTGAGCTGAAGTGAGAGTGAGCAAGGTGAGAGCTCAAGTCAAGCTGAGCTCAAGGTGAGCTCAAGTGAGCTCAAGTGAGTGAGCTGAGCTACTGGTGAGCTCCAAGGTGAGCTCAGTGAGGTGAGCTCAAAGACTTGTGAGAGCTAGGTGAGTGAGCTCTAAGTGAGTGAGCTACTGGTGAGCTACCTAAGGTGAGCTCCAAGGTGAGTGAGCTGAGCCAAGGTGAGCTCAAGTGAGCTTGAGCTCAAGTGAGCTAGCTAGTGAGCTCAAGTGAGCTCAGTGAGCTCAAGTGAGCTCAAGGTGAGCTCAAGGTGAGCTTCAAAGAGCTGTGAGCCATGTGAGCTGATAAGGTGAGCTCTGAGTGAGAGCTGAAGTCTGAGCTCTGAGTGAGCTTGGTGAGCTCTGGTGAGCTTAAGTGAGTGAGCTCAAGCTGAGTGAGTGAGCTCTAAGGTGAGCTCAAGGTGAGCTAGCAAGATGAGCTATAAAGAGCTCCCAGTGAGTTTGTGAGTTTCTCAAGTGAGCTACTGATGAGCTCCCAAGGTGAGCTCAAGGTGAGGAGCTGGTGAGCTCCTGAGGTGAGCTCTCAAGTGTGAGCTCAAGGTGAGCTCCTCAAGTGAGCTCAAAGGTGAGCTTCCTCAAGTGAGCTCTGAGTGAGCTCCCTTGGTGAGCTCAAGTGAGTGAGCTCAAGGTGAGCTCAAGTGAGTGAGCTCAAGTGTGAGCTCCTGTGAGAAGGTAGCTAGGTGAGCTCCAAGGTGAGCTCCTAGGTGAGCTCAAGGTGAGCTCCTAGGTGAGAGCTCAAGTGAGAGCTCCTTAGTGAGCTCTCAAGGTGAGCTACAAGTGAGGTGAGCTACCAAGGTGAGCTCTAGGTGCTCCTAGTGAGTAAGGTGAGCTCAAGTGAGAGCTCAAGGTGAGCTCAAAGGTGAGCTCAAGGTGAGCTCTCAAGTGCTCCAGAGTGAGCTCTGAGGTGAGTCAAGGTGAGCTCCCAGTGAGTTCTCCTTGTGAGCTAGCTCTTGTGAGCTCAGGTGAGAGCTCAAAGTGAGCTCTGATCAGTGAGCTCTAAGTGAGAGCTCCTAGGTGAGCTACTAGAGAGAGCTCAAGGTGAGTCCTAAGTGAGCTGAGCCCACAGTGAGCTCAAGGTGAGCTACTGAGTGAGCTACAGTCCCAGTGAGCTCCCAAGGTGAGCTCAGTGAGGTGAGCTCCCAAGTGAGCTCAAGTGAGCTACAAGTGAGCTGAGCTCTCTGAGTGAGCTCTAGGTGAGCTCAGCTTAGGTGAGCTCAAGGTGAGTGAGCTCCTCAGTGAGCTCTCAGGTGTGAGCTGAGCTCTAAGGTGAGCTCTAGGTGAGCTCTCAAGTGAGCTGAGCTCAAGGTGAGCTCAAGGTGAGTGAGCAACTGAGGTGAGCTGAGCAAGGTGAGCTCAAGGTGCTTCAAGGTGAGCTCAAGTGAGGTGAGCTGTGAGCTAAGTGAGCTGAGTGAGGTGAGCTTAAGGTGAGTGAGCTGAGGTGAGCTCACTGAGTGAGAGCTCAGTGAGTGCTCTGTGAGCTCTCAAGGTGAGCTCTGAGTGAGTGAGCTCCTAGGTGAGCTCCAAGAGTGAGCTACTCAAGTGAGCTCCTTGAGTGAGCTCCAAGTGAGTGAGAGCTGGTGTGAGCTCCCAGGTGAGCTCCTAGGTGAGCTCAAGTGAGTGAGCTCCAGAGTGAGCTTGAGGTGAGTCTCCCAAGGTGAGAGTGAGCTCCTAGGTGAGCTACTCAAGAGCTGAGAGCCAACTTGAGAGCAACTCAAGCTGAGCTCAAGTGAGCTCTAGGTGAGCTCCTAGGTGAGCTCCCAAGTGAGCTAGGTGAGCTCCTAGGTGAGCAAGCCAGTGAGCTCCTCAGGTGAGCTCCTAGGTGAGCTACTCTGAGTGAGCTCATGAGTGCTCAGAGTGAGCTACCGAGGTGAGCTCAAGTGAAGGTGAGCTGTGAGTGAGCTCCTAGGTGAGCTCTCAAGGTGAGTGAGCTCCCAGTGAGCTGTGAGTGAGCTCAAGCTGTGAGTGAGCTCAGGTGAGCTCCCAAGGTGAGCTTTGAGGTGAGCTCAAGGTGAGCTCAAGTGTGAGCTCAGGTGAGCTCAAGGTGAGCTCCTGAGCTGAGCAAGGTGAGAGCTCTGAGCTGAGCTGAGCTCTAGGTGAGCTCAAGGTGAGCTCTAAGTGAGCTTAGCTCTCTGTGAGGTGAGCTTACATGTGAGCTACAAGTGAGCTCAAGCAAGCTTCAGTGAGCTAAGGTGGTGAGCTGAGAGCTTCAAGGTGAGTGAGCTCTCAAGGTGAGCTCAAGGTGAGCTAGTGAAAGTGAGCTCAGGTGAGCAAGTGAGCAAGGTGAGCTCCTGTGAGAGCTCAAGCTCTGAGTGAGTGAGCTCAGGTGAGCTCAAGGTGAGCTCAAGTGAGCTCAAGGTGAGCTCTCAAGTGAGCTCCCAGAGTGAGCTCTAGGTGAGCTCTAGGTGAGCTCCTGTGAGCTGAGTGAGCTCCCAATGAGCTCCTCAGTCTGAGCTCTAGGAGCTCCCTAGTAGTGAGCTGCATGAGCTCAGTGAGCTAAGGTGAGCTCCTTGAGGTGAGCTCTCAAGTGAGCTCCAGTGATCTCCCAGGTGAGCTGCTATGTGAGCTCCCAAGGTGAGAGCTCTGTGAGCTCCAGGTGAGCTCCAGGTGAGTGAGCCGTGAGCTCTCAAGTGTGAGCTCTCTGAGTGAGCTGAGCTACTTGAGTGAGCTCTCAGTGAGCTCAGGTGAGCTGAGCTGTGAGCTTAGGTGAGCTCCATGTGAGCTATTAGGTGAGCTCTAGGTGAGAGCTCTTGGTGAGCTCTCACTGTGAGCTGAGTGTGAGCAACTCAAGGTGAGCTTAGGTGAGCCTGGTGAGCTGAGCTCTCAAGTGCTCAAGTGAGTGAGCTCAAGGTGAGTGAGTCTCAGAGTGAGCTCCTGGTGAGCTCAAAGTGAGCAAAGCTCAAGGTGAGCTCCCAGGTGAGCTAGTGAGTGAGCTCAATGTGAGTGAGCTGAGCTGAGTGAGCTCCCAATGTGAGCTTCAAGGTGAGCTGAGTGAGCTCCTCAAGGTGAGCTCAAGCTAGAGTGAGCTCAAGTGAGCTCTCAAGGTGAGCTCAAGGTGCTGAGTGAGCTCAAGGTGAGCTTAAGTGAGCTCTGAGCCAGGTGAGCTTTCAAGTGAGAGCTCAAGGTGAGAGCTTTGAGCTCCTGAGAGTGAGCTCTAGAGCTGAGCCTGTGAGAGCTCTAGGTGAGCTCCTAGGTGAGCTGAGGTGAGCTGAGCTGAGCTGTCAAATTCAAGGTGAGCTGAGGTGAGCTATGAGGTGAGCTTAGTTAGAGTGAGCTCCTGAGTGAAGGTGAGCTGAGGTCAAGGTGAGCTCAAGGTGAGTGAGCAAAGGTGAGCTCAAGGTGAGTGAGCTCTCAAGGTGATTTCCCAAGTGTGAGTACTTGAGTGAGAGCTCCTGAGGTGAGCTGAGTGAGCTGAACTTGAGAGCTCTGAAGAGCTCCTGGTGAGCTCCAAGGTGAGCTCAAGGTGAGCTACTTAGTGAGCTCTTGAGCTCAAGTGAGCTGAGCTCCTAGCTGAGCTCCCAAGGTGAGCTCCAAGGTGAGCTCAAGTGGTGAGCTCCCAAGGTGAGCTCTCAGTGAGCTCCTCAAGTGAGCTCCAAGTGAGCTCAAGTCAAGCTCAATGAGACTCTGAGCTCAAGGTGAGCTCTCCTCAAGTGAGCTCCCAGTGAGTGAGCTCTAGGTGAGCTACTTAGGTGAGCTCCTAGAGTGAGCTTAGGTGAGCTTGAGTGAGCTGACTCAAGGTGAACTCAAGGTGGTGAGCTAAGTGAGCTCAAGCTCAAGAGTGAGAGCTCAAGGTGCAAGGTGAGCTCAAGTCAGTGAGCTCAAGGTGAGCTCAGAGGTCAAGTGAGCTCCAAGGTGGTGAGCAAGGAGAGCTCCTAGAGATCTCCCATGTGAGTTCAAGGTGAGCTGTCAAGTGAGCTCCCATGTGAGTTTTTAGAGTACTTTGAGCTCTCTGGTGAGCTGAGTGAGCTCTGAGCTCCAAGAGTGAGCAAGCTCAAGTGAGCTGAGCTCAAGGTGAGCTCCTCAAGTGAGCTCCTAGGTGAGAGTCAAGGTGAGGTGAGTGAGCTGAGTAGTGAGCTGAGCTCAAGTGAGCTTAGGTGAGCTCCGAGGTGAGCTGAGTGAGCTAGCTCAAGGTGAGCTCCTAGGTGAGAGCTCAAGGTGAGCTCTAGGTGAGCTCAGGTGAGTCTAGGTAGGTGAGCTCTGTGAGCTGGAGTGAGCTACTGATGAGTGAGCTCAGAGGTGAGCAAGGTGAGTGAGTGAGCTCAAGAGTGAGCTCAAGGTGAGCAAGGTGAGTTGCAAAGTGAGCTCAAGGTGAGTTTCAAGGTGAGCTCAAGTGTGAGCCTCAAGTGAGCTTAGCTCCTAGTGAGCTCTCGTGAGCTCTCAAGTGATCTCAGGTGAGCTGAGCTGAGTGAGAGTGAGCTCTGAGCCCAGAAGAGCTCCCAAGTGAGCTCCTAGGAGTGAGCTACTAGGTGAGCTCAAGTGAGCTAAAGTGAGCTCCCTGAGCTCCAAGTGAGCTAGGTGAGCTCCAGGTGAGAGAGAGGTCTCTCAAGGTGAGCTGACCAAGAGAGCTCTCAAGTGAGCTCAAGCTCAGTGTGAGCTACAGAGTGAGCTCTCAGGTGAGCTCTCAAGGTGAGCTTGCTCAAGTGAGCTAGGTGAGCTGGTGAGCTAAGGTGAGCTCAAGAGTGAGCTGAGCTCAAGGTGAGCTGGCCAAGGTGAGCTCAGGAGGTGAGCTCAAAAGTGAGTGAGCTTGGTGAGCTCCCAGGTGAGAGCTGAGGTCAAGTGAGCTCCCAGGAGAGCTCAAGGTGAGCTGCTGAGGTGAGAGCTCAAGGTGAGCTGAGCTGAGCAAGTGTGTGAGCCAAGTGAGCTCTGAGGTGAGCTCAAGGTGAGCTGAGCTCAAGTGAGCTAGCAAGTGAGCCTCAAGTGAGCTGAGCTCAAGGTGAGCTCTCAAGTGAGCTAGCTCAGTGAGAAGCTGAGCTCAAGTGAGCTCCTTAGGTGAGCTCTCAAGGTGAGCTAGCTCAAGTGAGCTCATAGTGAGCTCCTAGGTGAGCTCTCTGAGTGAGCTCAAGGTGAGCTCTAGGTGAGCTGAGCTCTGAGAAGAGAAGGTGAGCTCTGAGCAACTAGGTGAGCTCTAAGCTACTGATGAGCTCAAGTGAGTGAGAGAGTAAGGTGAGCTCAAAGTGAGCTCAAGGTGAGCTCAAGGTGAGCTGGTAAGGTGAGCTCAAGGTGAGCTCAAGGTGAGTGAAGTGAGCTCCTAAGGTGAGCTCTCTAGGTGAGCTCTCAAGTGTGAGTCTCAAGTGAGCTACTGATGAGCTGAGCTCCTCAAGTGAGCTGAGCTCTGAGAGCTCAAGTGAGCTCCCTTGAGAGCTAGGTGAGCTAGCTGAGCTCCCAAGGTGAGAGCTACTTGGTGAGCTCCTGGTGAGCTCCTAGAGTGAGCTCCTAGTGAGCTCCCAAGTGAGCTAGCTGAGGTGAGCTCCAAGGTGAGCTCCAAGGTGAGCTACAAGTGAGCTCAAGTGTGAGCTCAAGTGAGCTCCTAGAGTGAGCTGCTAGGTGAGCTCCTCAAGTGAGCTCCCAAGGTGAAGGTGAGCTCAAGGTGAGAGTGAGCTCTCAGTGTGAGCTAGCTCCAAGTGAGCTCCCTTAGGTGAGCTACTTGGTGAGCTACTAGGTGAGTGAGCTCAAGGTGAGCTGAGCTCAAGGTGAGCTCAAGGTGAGTTTAATGGTGAGCTGAGCTTCTCTGAGTGAGCTCTGTGAGCTCAATCTGAGCAAGGTGAGCCTGAGCTCCTCAAGTGAGCTGAGGTGAGCTCATGCAGGTGAGCTCTCAGTGAGTGAGCTCCTGATGTGAGCTTCAGGTGAGCTAGTGAGCTCTCAGGTGAGCTCTGAGTGAGCTAAGTGAGAGCTCTCAGGTGAGCTCAGGTGAGCTCAAGGTGAGCTCAAGAGTGAGCTCTGAGTGAGCTCCTCAAGAGTGAGCTCAAGGTGAGCTCAAGTGAGCTCTAGGTGAGCTCAAGTGAGCTCCCTCAAGTGAGCTCAAGTGAGCTCAAGCTCAAGTGAGCTCAAAGAGGTGAGCTCAAAGGTGAGCTCCTAGTGAGCTCCAGAGGTGAGCTCTCAGGTGAGCTCCTCAAGGTGAGCTCCAAGTGAGTGAGCTCTCAAGTGAGCTCAAGGTGAGCTTCAAGTGAGATGAGCTCTGAGGTGAGCTCTATGAGTGAGTTTGAGATGAGCTCAAGTGAGCTCAAGTGAGCTCTCAAGGTGAGCTCAAAGTGAGGTGAAGTCAAGCTCAAGGTGAGCTGAGCAGTGAGCTCAAGTGAGCTAGTGAGTGAGAGCTCTCAAGAGAGTGAGCTCAGTGAGAGCTAAGCTTCTAGTGAGCTTCTAGGTGAGCTCTCAAGTGAGCTCCCAGGTGAGCTCAGCCAGGTGAGCTCCAAGTGAGCTCCCTAGGTGAGCTCAAGTGAAGGTGAGAGCTCCCAAGGTGAGCTCTAGCTAAGTGAGCTCAAGTGAGCTACTGGTGAGCTCCCAGGTGAGCTCCCTAGTGAGCTAGCTAGGTGAGAGCCCAAGGTGAGCTACTAAGTGAGCTCTACTAGGAGAGCTAGCTCAGGTGAGTCTCAGTGAGAGTGAGCTTGAGTGAGCTCAAGGTGAGCTACTGAGAGCTCAAGTGAGCTCAAGTGAGCTCTAGGTGAGCTCTGAGGTGAGCTAAGGTGAGCTCCCAGGTGAGCTAGTTGAGTGAGCTCCTCAGGTGAGCTCAAGTGAGCTCAAGTGAGAGCTCTCAAGGTGAGCTCCTAGGTGAGCTCTTAGTGAGCCCAGTGAGCTCCAAGGTGAGCTCAAGGTGAGCTCCAAGTGAGCTCAAGGTGAGCTGAGTCAAGTGAGCTCTGAGAGCTCTAGGTGAAGCTCTGTGAGCTCCAAGGTGAGCTCAAGGTGAGCTCAAGTCAAGGTGAGCTCAGGTGAGTGAGCTTGCTCAAGGTGCTCAGGCTCAAGTGAGCTCTCTGAGCAGAGTGAGCTCAAGGTGAGTTGGTGAGAGAGAGCTCAAGGTGTGAGAGGTGAGCTCCTAAGGTGAGCTACTCAAGTGAGCTGTGAGTGAGCTCAAGTGAGAGCTCAGGTGAGCTCTTAAGTGAGCTCAAGGTGAGCTCTTCTGTGAGCTCTCAGTGAGCTCTCAAGGTGAGCTCTCTAGTGAGCTCTCAAGTGAGCTCCCAAGTGAGCTCTCAGGTGAGCTCAACAAGTGATTCCAGAGCAAGTGAGCTCCAAGTGAGCTCTAGTGAGCTCTCAGGTGAGCTCCAGTGAGCTCCCAGTGAGCTCCTAGGTGAGCTGAGGTGAGCTACTCTAGAGCTACTCAAGGTGAGCTCAAGTGAGCTCTGAGGTGAGCTCAAGGTGAGTTAGCTAATGAGTGAGCTCCTCAAGAGCTGAGCTCAGGTGAGCTCAAGAGTGAGGTAAGCCAAGTGAGCTCAAGGTGAGCTCCCAGGTGAGCTCCCATGTGAGCTCCTCAGGTGAGTGAGCTATCAGTGAGCTCCCAGTGAGTTTTTTCAAGTGAGCTATTGATGATGAGCTCCCTAGGTGAGCTCAAGGTGAGCTCTGTGCTCTGGTGAGCTCTCAAGTGAGTGAGTGAGCAAGGTGAGCTCAAGGTGAGCTCAAGTGAGTGAGCTAGGTGAGCTCTCTAGGTGAGTTTCTCAAGTGAGCTCAAGTGAGCTGAGCTAGTGAGCTCCTAGTGAGTCAGCTCCTGAGTGTGCTCCTAGTCTGAGCTCCAAGTGAGCTCCTAGGTGAGAGCTCAAGGTGAGCTCCTAGTGAGCTCAAAGGTGAGCTTGTTAGGTGAGCTCTTAAGGTGAGCTTACATGTGAGCTACTAGATGAGCTCAAGTGAGCTGGCAAGGTGAGCTCAAGGTGAGCTCAAGTGAGCAAGAAGAGTGAGCTCTCAAGTGAGCTCAAGGTGAGCTTCAAGGTGAGCTCCATCAGGTGAGCTCCAAGGTGAGAGCTAGTGAGAGCTCCCGATGAAGTGAGCTCTGAGTGAGCTCCAGAGTGAGCTCTGAGTGAGCTCTGAGTGAGCTCAAGTGAGCTCCAGGAGAGAGCTCCCAAGGTGAGCTCCCAGTGAGCTCCTTGGTGGCAAGGTGAGTGAGTGAGCTCTAGAGTGAGCTCCAGGTGAGCTCTGTGAGTGAGCTCCAAGTGAGCTCCAAGTGAGCTCTAGCCCAGTGAGCTCTAGGTGAGTGAGCTCACAAAAGGTGAGCAAGGTGAGCTCAAGTGAGCTACTGTGAGAGTGAGCTGAGTGAGCTCTCGAGGTGAGCTCATGAGCTGAGGTGAGCTCAAGGTGAGCTAGTGAGGTGAGTGAGCTCAAGGTGAGCTCAAGGTGAGCTCAGGTAGAGTCAAGCTCAAGGTGAGCTCAATGAGAGGTGAGCTCAAGGTGAGCAAGGTGAGCTCCCAGGTGAGTTTTTAGGTGAGAGTTTTTGTGAGCTCTGAGTGAGCTCTCAGTGAGCTCTCAAGTGAGCTCAAGGTGAGCTCCTCAAGGTGAGCTCAGGTGAGTGAGCTGCAAGTGAGCTCCCAGTGAGTTTCAGTGAGCAAGCTGAGTGAGCTACTGTGAGAGTGAGCTAGTGAGCTAGCTAGGTGAGCTCCTGAGCTGAGCTCTAGAGTGAGCTCTGGCAAGCTTCTCAGTGAAGCTCCCAAGCTGAGCTGTGAGCTACCTGAGCTCCAAGTCGGTGACTCCCAAAGTGAGTGACTTGAGCTCCTAGTGAGCTAGCTTCTGAGTGAGCTCTAGAAGTGAGCTACTAAGGTGAGCTAGGTGAGCTCAAGGTGAGCTCAAGTGAGCTCTCAAGGTGAGCTCAAGTGAGCTCAAGGAGCAAGCTCAAAAGCTGAGCTGAGCAAGGTGAGCTCTCAAGTGAGTGAGCTCAAGTGAGCTCCCTAGGTGAGCTCTTGAGAGTGAGCTCAAGCTCTCAGTGAGCTCTAGTGTGAGCTACAGAGTGAGCTCTTAGGTGAGCTCCAGTGTGAGCTAAGGTGAGCTCCAAGTGAGCTCTTGGTCAAGTGAGCCAAGTGAGCTCCCAAGGTGAGCTCCCCAGGTGAGCTCCCGGTGAGCTCTTGGTGAGCTCCCTGAGAGCTCAAGAGCTCTAAAGCTCAAGGTGAGCTCCTCAGAGCAAGAGCTCCAAGTGAGCTCCTAGGTGAGCTCTAGGTGAGCTCAAGGTGAGCTGATCAAGCTATCCTAGTGAGAGCTCCTGAGGTGAGCTCAAAAAGGTCCAAGGTGAGCAAAAGTGAGCTGAGGTGAGCTCAAGGTGAGCTCAAGGCGAGCTTCCAAGGTGAGCTCCAAGTGAGCTCTGAGTGAGCTCAAGGTGAGTCCTCAAGTGAGCTCCAGAGTGAGCTCCCTAGGTGAGCTCAATGTGAGCTAGTGAGCTCCCAGGTGAGCTCTAGCTGAGTGAGCTAGTTGAGTGAGCTCCCATGTGAGCTGAGTGAGTGAGCTACTTGTGAGCTCCAAGGTGAGGTGAGCTCTCTTGAGTGAGTGAGCTCAAGGTGAGCTCAAGGTGAGCTCTTAGTGTGAGCTGAGTGAGTGAGGTGAGCTCAAGGTGAGCTCAAGGTGAGCTCAAGCTGCAAGCTCAAGTGAGTTCTGAGTGAGCTCCTACAGTGAGCTCCTAAGTGAGCTCCAGTACCTCAAGTGAGCTCTCAAGGTGAGAGCTCAGTGAGCTCCCAAGTGAGTAAGCTAAGCTCCAGGTGAGCAAGCTTATGAGTGAGTGAGCTGGCCAGAGGTGAGCTTACATGTGAGCTACAAGGTGAGCTCAAGGTGAGTTGGTAAGGTGAGCTCAAGGTGAGTTCAGCAAGGTGAGAGTCAAGTGAGCTCCTGCAAGCTGAGCTCTCTGAGTGTGAGCTACAAGTGAGCTCCTGAGTGAGCTCTGGTGAGCTCAAGTGAGCAAGCTCTCTGAGCTGAGCTCCCTAAGTGAGCTCCAAGGTGAGCTCAAGGTGAGTGAGCTGAGTGAGCTAAGGTGAGCTCTCAGAGTGAGCTCAAGGTGAGAGGTGAGCTTCTCAGGTGAGCTCTCCAAGGTGAGCTTGCCTAGCTCAAGTGTGAGCTCCTGTGAGCTTCAGTGAGCTTACTAGGTGAGCTCCCAGTGAGAGTTTGAGTGAGTCAAGCTCTAGGTGAGCTGAGTGAGGCTGAGCTCAAGTGAGCTCTCAGTGAGTGAGCTCAAGTGCAAGCTCAAGGTGAGCTCAGTGAGCTCCTAGGTGAGTCAAGTGAGGTGAGCTCAAGTGAAGCTCAAGTGAGCCAAGCTCCTGAGCTGAGCTCAAGGTGAGCTCTAGTGAGCAAGCTCCAAGGTGAGCTCAAGGTGAGCTCTCCTGAGTGAGCTCTCTAGGTGAGCTCCTAGGTGAGCTGCTAGGTGAGCTCTGAGTGAGCTTGAGGTGAGCTTCAAGGTGAGCTCTTGAGGTGAGCTCTCTGCTCAGGTGAGCTACAGTGAGTGAGCTCCAGGTGAGCTCAGTGGTGAGTGTGTTTGTCAGCTCAAGAGAGCTCAAGGTGAGCTCAAGGTGAGCTACTTGGTGAGCTCCAAGGTGAGCTCAAGTGAGCAAGCTCCTGAGGTGAGCTCTCAAGTGAGCTCCCAAGTGAGCTCTAGGTGAGCTCCCAAGTGAGGTGAGCTCTTGGTGAGCTCCCAAGTGAGCTACTTAGGTGAGCTCCTAGGTGAGCTCTTGGTGAGCTCTGGTGAGCTCAAGTGAGCAAGTGAGCTCAAGCTCTGGTGAGCTCAAGTGAGCTCTCAAAGTGAGCTCAAGGTGAGCTCTCAGGTGAGAGCAAGTGTGAGCTCAAGTGAGTGAGCTCTGAGAGCTGAGAAGTGAGCTCTGTGAGTGAGCTGAGTGAGCTCAAGGTGAGAGCTCAAGGTGAGCTCCAGGAGCTCCTCAAGGTGAGCTTGAGTGAGTGAGCTGGTCAAGGTGAGCTTCAAGTGAGCTCAAGGTGAGCTCCAAGTGAGCTGAGCTCAAGTGAGCTCCTAGTGAGTGAGCTCAAGGTGAGCTACTCTTGTGAGAGCTGAGCTCCTGAGTGAGCTCAAGGTGAGCAAGGTGAGCTCAAGGTGAGCTCCAAGGTGAGTTTTCGAGTAAGCTCAAGTTGAGCTTCTCAAGTGAGCTCCAAGGTGAGCTTTTTTGAGCTCAAGTGAGCTCCCAAGGTGAGCTCCTCAAGGTGTGAGCTCCTAGTGAGCTGAGCTCTCAGTGAGCTCAAAGTGAGCTCAAGGTCAAAGGTGAAATCTGCTAAGTAAGCTCTCAATGAGAGCTCAGGTGAGCTACTACAAGTGAGCTCAAGGTGAGTCAAGCAAGTGCAAGCTCAAGGTGAGCTCAAGGTGAGCTCAAGGTGAGTAAGGTGAGCAAGGTGAGCTCCTAGGTGAGCTCCTAGGTGAGCTCCTCCTGTGCTCTCCGGTGAGCTCTTGAGTGAGCTCCTAGGTGAGCTCTGCTGAGCTCTAGGTGAGCTCTCTGAAGTGAGCTCCAAGGTGAGCTCCTAGGTGAGCTCCTCAAGGTGAGCTGAGTCTAGTGAGCTCCTAGTGAGTGAGCTGACTTCTTGCTGAGCTCAGTGAGAGCTCAAGTGAGCTCCAAGGTGAGCTCCTGAGCTCCAAGTGAGCTCAAGCTCAAGTGAGCTCAAGTCAACCTACTCAAGTGAGCTAGGTAGAGTGAGCTCCTAGTGAGCTCCTAGGTGAGCTCCAGTGAGCTGTGAGCTCCCAGAGATACTCGAGGTGAGGTGAACTTGAGGTGAGCTAAGGTGAGCTCAAGGTGAGTTAGCAAGGTGAGCTCCTCAAGTGAGCTCTCAAGGTGAGCTGATGAAAGGTGAGCTGCTCAAGGTGAGCTCCCATGTGAGCTTCTAGGTGAGCTCTGTGAGTGAGCTATCAGGTGAGCTCCCATGTGAGCTTTCGAGTGAGCTCAGGTCAAGTGATGAGCTCAAGTGAGCTCCTGAGCTCTGAGCTCTCTGTGAGCTCAAGGTGAGCTGAGCTCAAGGTGAGCTCAAGGTCAAAGAGGTGAGCTCCAGGTGAGCTCTCAAGGTGAGCTCTCAAGTGAGCTGAGAGCTTCTGAGCTCTGACAAGTGAGCTACTCAATGAGCTCCAAGGTGAGCTCTAGCTGTGAGCTCCTAAGTGAGCTCCTAGGTGAGCTCCAAGTGAGCTGACTTCTCAAGGTGATCTCAAAGGTGAGCTCCACAGGTGAGCTCGAGGTGAGCTCAAGGTGAGCTCAAGGTGAGCTCAAGGTGAGAGCTCAAGGTGAGTTAAAGGTGAGCTCAAGGTGAGCTGTGAGTTGGCAGGTGAGCTAGCTCAAGTGAGAGTCAGAGTGAGTGAGCTCCAGGTGAGTTCCTAGGTGAGCTACTAGGTGAGCTCTCAAGGTGAGCTCTGAGGTGAGCTCAAGTCGAGCTGAGCTCAAGGTGAGCTCCAAGGTGAGCTCAGGTGAGCTCAGAGCTGAGCTGAGTGAGTGAGCTCAAGGTGAGAGCAAGTGAGCTCAAGTGAGCTCTAGTGAGCTCTAGGTGAGAGCCAAGGAAAGTGAGCTCCCAAGTGAGCTACTCAGGTGAGCTCCTGGCTGAGCCCAGGTGAGTCCCAAGTGAGAGCTGAGCTGAGCTCACAGGTGAGCTCAAAGTGAGCTCAAGTCAAGCTACTTCAAGTGAGAGCTCAAGGTGAGCTCCCTAGGTGAGCTTAGGTGATTAGGTGAGCTCTAGTGTGACTTAAGGTGAGCTCCTGAAAAGTGACTTGGCAAGCTGCTCAGTGAGGATGAGCTGAAGGTGAGCTCTAAAGTGAGCTCCTCTCAAAGTGAGGTCAAGTGAGCTACTAGGTGAAGGTGAGAGTGAGCTCATCAAGCAAGCTGAGAGTCATCAGTGAGCTCCCAGAGTGATTTTTGAGGTGAGCTTGAGATGAGCTCCTTGAGGTGAGCTCAAGTGAGAGTGAGCTCAAGTCAAGCTCCTCAAGGTGAGCTCCTAGTGAGCTGAAGCTTAAGGTGAGCTGGCAAGGTGAGCTATTAGGTGAGCTTAGGTGATTTTTTGAGTGAAGCTGAGCCTCAAGTGAAGTAGGTGAGAGTGAGCTCAAGATGAGCTCCTAAGAGCTACTAGTGTGAGCTCTGAGTCAAGCCAGAGCTTAGGTAGAGCTTGGTGAGCTAGCTGATGAGTTCCTAGAGTGAGCTCAAGTGAGTGAGCTAGGTGAGCTCAAGCTCAGTTGAGCAAGGTGAGCTCAGCAAGGTGAGCTACATGAGTGAGTGAGCTACAAGATGAGCTCAAGGTGGTCTGAGGTGAGCTGGCAAGGCAAGCTGAGCTCAAGTGAAGCTCAAGTGAGCTCAAGGTGAGCTCAAGGTGAGCTTGGTGAGCTCAGGTGAGCTCAAGTGAGTTAAGGTGAGGTGAGCTAGCTCAGGTGAGCTCTAAGTGAGTCAAGAGCAAGTGAGTTACTCTCTTGACAAGCTCCAGTGAGTGAGTGAAAGCTCAACTCGAGGAGAGCTCAAGGTGAGCTCCCAGAAGAGATCCTAGAGAGAGCTACTCGAGGTGAGTTTGAGTGAGCTCCTAGGAGAGCTCCAAGGTGAGAAAGGTGAGCTAGTTAGGTGAGCTCCCAGGTGTGAGCTACTTGGTGAGCTCCAAGTGAGCCAAGTGAGTCAGATGAGCTAGTGCTCAAGCAAGATCTCATGTGACCTCAAGTGTGAGCTGAGCTCAAGGTGAGCTCAAAGTGAGCTCCTAGTGAGCTCCTAGGTGAGCTATTTGAGGTGAGCTCAAGTGAGCTCAAGTGAGCTCTAGGTGAGCTACTTGGTGAGCTACTGACAAAGCTCTAAGGTGAGCTAGAGAAGAGCTCAAGTGAGCTCAAGGCATGCTGAGGTGAGCTCCTTAGGTGAGAAGGTGAGCATAGGTGAGCCTATAGGTGAGCTCCTCAGGTGAGTTGAGTGAAGGTGAGCTCAAGTGAACTCGAGTAAGTGAGCTCATGAGTGAGCTTTTTGAGGTGAGCTACTTGATGAGCTCCCTAGTGTGAGCTCCAAGGTTGATTGAGCTGCTTGGAAATCTCAAGGTGAGCTCAAGGTGAGCTCAGGTGAGGTAAGGTGAGGTGAGCTCCAAGGTGAGTTTTTGAGTAAGCTCAAATTGAGCTACTCGAAAAGCTCCTAGGTGAGTTACTCAAGTGAGTTCCCAAGAGCTAAGCTGAGGTGAGCTCAAGTGAGCTACTAGGTAAGCTCCCAGTGAGCTGGTAAAATGTGAGAGAGTGAGCTCAGGAGAATCTAGCTCGAGGTGAGCTACATGTGAGCTCAAGATGAGCTCAAGGTGAGTTGGTAAGGTGAGCTCAAGGTGAGCTTGGTAAGGCCAAGCTCATGGTGTGTAACACTCTGATTTTGTATGTTAACTTGGTAAATGTTTTACATACTGTTATAGCTCTTGGAATGAAAGCAAACATGTTAAGATACGTCTTGATCTTAAGAGAATGTGTTGCTAATTTGGATTCTTGCATACTGTGATTTATTGCATGGGACAACAAATATTGTACTTGTGTGTTTGCTGATGTGACGACAGATTGTCGTATAATTGCTTGCTCTTGTGCTGATTGACAGCATACCCTGAATCAACTCCATTGATTCAAGTATGCTGAGGTCCTCTTGTGTTTTCTATGTTAATTCACACTTGAACTGGACTAGGATTATTATGAGCGTGCAGCGCCTGATTACAGGTGTGAATAGCTAGCACGAAAATGCCAACGACAGGGGTTCGATTCTTGAACCCTGTACTGTCGAATTCGGGACCTCGTGGGGCGAGAAACGCCTGGACACGGGTGGCCTTGGCCTGTAATCTGAAGGACGGAACGTCCTGCTCTGCGTTAACGTGAATGTTAGTAAGGGGAAATGGGGTTGGAAGGAAGTTGTTAGTGTTAGTGGTTAGTGTGAATTAAACCTAAACTAACCCTAAGACCTAACATACATCCTACACTACTATCCTAAGTGGATTTTTAAATTACAAAAAAAAAAAAAAAAAAGAGGAAAAAAATAAATCTAAATTCTAAAACCTAAGGTTTAACTAAGACCTAGGTCGAATGAGTTATGTAACCTAAACTAATCCTAAACTAAGGGGTACGCAGACCCTTGGGAAGAAAGGGATAAGGATGGGAAGGAGGCATTCATTGGAATTAAATGAACTGTCCCTTCGTGGACGGCGCCAGTTTTGGCGGGGCAGGTAAGGAATTTAGAGGCATCTATTTTGAAATAGAGCCAAATTCAGTTGCATGGAAAATTTGAAATTTAGAAGCTCGCCAACCCAAGTGGCGGTGGCGTGGAAAGTAAGGAAAAAGGCAAAGCCTTTAATGCATTAATGGTTTTTGGTCCTCGCGACCAGCTTCACCTTGGAAACAGCATGAGGAAAAATTGATTTTCATTTTGTTGGTTCGAGCCTTTTGTAAAGTTGCTCTGCATTTGGTTTTTCTGACCTGGTTCGGTCGAACCAGCTCTTGGCATTTGACATTTTGTGGAGATTTGGAGGCTGTTGTTAAGCCTGAAGAAGGAAGGAAGTGTTGGAGAGTTTGTGTTGTTGCTGTGGAAGGAAAAACACGGCAAACAACGTTTTCTTCGAGCTCTGGAAAAGAGGTTTCAGGCATGTTAAGCCCTTCTCTTTAAAAATCTTTGCTTTGATTAAATGTTTCATTAAAACAACCCTGCTCTTGGGTTGGGATTGCTTGATTGTTGTTGAGTTGATTTGGAAATGGATTTTGTTGGTTCTTGCTTCTTTTCTTTGGAAAATGATAAAAAGATTTGCTTTTGGTTGCTCGGCCTTGATTTGTCCTTGCTCGAATCATGTTGGAAATGATTTACAGTATTGGTTGTTGACTGTATAAATGGTTTGAAATGGATATTCCCTTGACTGTTCATGTTGCTCGAAATTGGAATAGGCTGTGCAATCGCTCCTTATAGTGAAATTGTTTCTTTAAGTATAATCTTTTCTTGCTGTCATATTAAGAACTGTCCTTGCATGTAAACAAAAGAGTGAAGTGGAGATACCGCCGTGTATATTTCTATGAATTGGGTTTGTCGACCCTTGCTGTCTTTTCTTTCGGAAAGGTTAAGAAAATTGTTTCTCCGTTGATGTGTTAAACTGTTTTGTTCTTCTCGAATGGATTTACCTCCATGAGGTGCTGGTTATGGGTATTTTATGGAAATTTTAATTGGTTATTCTTGTGGAATGGAAGGTAAACTGTACAGGTTACTTGAGTTGTTTTTGGCATTGAAACTATACGTCCTTTTGCTGATGGACTAAAATAAAAGAAGCATTAGTGTTTGAAATTGTTTCTTATTGAAAGTTTCAAGGATATAGATCCTTTCCCTTCTCCAGTTTTGGGATTTTGGATGGAAGTGGCATTCGGGTTTACTGTGAGTAATTGAACTCGAACCATAGGAAGTTTAAGCAATAATGTCATTGCTGTACCTTTTCTTGAGTAGAAACTAAGCGAATACGTATTGGGTATTCGCGAAATAGGGAAAAAGGATAACTGTTTTTCCTTCTTAAAGTTATCTCTGGATTTCATTTCTTCTGATTGAAAGAATAAGGTGGTTTCACTGTGTTATATAAATGCTGGTTGGTCTTCTTATGCGAACTGCTGACACAGTTTCCACTTGATTGAATTCTATGCAAAGAATGATTATATTTTTATATAAAAAAAAAAATTGGGATCTAATTTGTTTTCTGAGTTTGATCGAGCTCGTGCAATTAACACCTGGTTCGGGTTTGCTCTTATAGAAGTATGGACAGTTGAATATGAGTTGTTTGGGGTATTGGAATGAACGGTACAGGCCTTGAGAGTTTGTTTTCAATAAGAACGACTGTTCTGTTATACTTATAATGAGCTGTCTTGTTTGAGATGAACACGGATTAGGTGTTTGATTTCGTCTTGAACAAATGGTGTTTCATAGTGGAATTTAAAGAGAATGAATTCTTTTCCTGCCTGCTGTTTTATCCTGATGAAATTCATCGTCATGAGAATAATGGATTGCTGTAGGTAACAGTGATGAATAAATGTTATTCTGAACGGGGAACGTTACTAGAATTAGATCATTATGTGAATGCAAATTAATTGACTGCATGATTGAAATATTTTTTTGGTTAAGTATGCAGCGAAAGAAATACGATTTTCTTTATTATGGCAATTATATGGTATGTAACCTTATATTGTTTGATCTCGGATGTACCTAATGTTGTACTAATATGTTTTGGATCCTTAAAGGAGTCTGATTCCAATGAAGTATGGATATGAATGGTGAATTCTTTCCTGTCTTCGTTTAAAGCTGATTATTTATGAAATTATTCATGCTGCCGGAAAGTGAATTCCGAGTGGATTTTGTAAGTTTCACTCTGAACTGTTATTTTGATTTGTCTTTCGTATGGATTTCACTGTTAGGACAGTCATGTGGAAAGAAATAGAGATATGAATGAATGTTTTAGAAAAATGATCTTTCTTCTTTCATTCAGTTAGAAATCTGGAATTCGTGAATGATGAATTTTATAGTGCTTAGATGGGAGCTACTATATGCATTGTTGTTCGCTTTCTTGTTTGTACTTGAATGCTTTAAATTTAACATGCTTCATGAACGGAAAGGAAAGTAATGGATTTATATTCAGTTAGTTTCATCCTTTGCATTTGTTATTAATGAAAGGCGTGGAAAGGATAACTGTATGCTATATAGGCAGCAAACTACTTGTATTCCTAACTTTACAAATATTGTAAATTGATACTTGCAATGATTATGTGGAAACGGGACAGCAGTCCCTTGGCTGATTGTGATGATATTTTTTGATAGTTCAGTTGTTATGCTGATCTCTCCTTTGTGCCTATTTTGAGATTGATGTTTTTGTCGTTTCATAAAAGCAGGGTTCTTTTATTGAAACAGTTAGTTGAAGCATCTTATTTTAAGGATAAGTGCTTAATGTGCTCAGTTCATTGAACTGACCCGTGCAATTCATTTTGCAGATGGAATTTGATTAGAATGAAGACTTGGCTGTTTTCTGATGCCTCTTGATTAGATGTAAATTAAATTAAATTGTGTTGTTGCTTTATTCCTCTTTGAGGAATTGTGAAAGAAGAAAATATATTCTTCTGATCCATGAGTTGTATGGATGCTTTGTAAAAACTATACCCAATCAGCTGGATTGGCAAATGTACAAATTATGACTTACAATATTGAATACAGTTACAAGTGTGATATTTTCAATAATTATATCAGTTGATATTGTTGTTTAAATTGGAAATATGATGTTATTTCCTGAGTTGGAATTGTTTCATTATCCTTGGATGGATGTTGAATTGAAACTGATATCTATTCTTACTTAAATACAACTTTTAAGTTGAACAATGCAATTAGTTCATACTTGGGTAAAGATGAATTTTTAATTGACATTAAAAAGGATTAAGAAGAATATGATTTCATAATCAGAGGGTATTCAGGATTAGCTTAGGAGCTAAGGAATATCAATTTAAATTTGGAGTATTCGAACTTCGTTTTCGAACTCCATTAATGATCCCGTTTGATAAAATTCAGAATAAAGGTTATTGGATACATATATCCATAACTAATGATCCTTAACTATATAATGTTAAGGGGAACAAATGAATTCATTTCTCGAAGATTAGACCTCGTTTGAATGACGTCTAATAAGTTAATATTCTGAAATTAGTTAGCATTGAAACATCTTGGTTAAGTTTAATAGGTTAAACTTATTATGTCCGTCGGTACGGACTGCTTAATCTAATGATTAAGAAATTAACCAAGTAAGGGAATGTAGCCCTTCGATATGAAGGGGACGATACATAGAAAACTAACGGACGGTTTAGTCCCTCTTAGTTATAGACAACTGCAACGGCAACGAGGATCAAGGGATCAGCGTGGATGCTGAAAATTGCTTTAACTGATAACTCGTAGCTAAGTCACTTGGGCAGGATGTGTATACTCGATGGGAGGATTCTCGCAGACATTGGCATACGCCGCCTATAAAGAAGGTGTCTTCATGAAGACGGGGTCTTCATGACGACACACATGTTTGCAAATGACATATAGCAATGCCCTCCCGAATTAAAACATTTAGAATACATAGGCTGAATGTGTAGATCTTAGCTCGGGTGGAGATAGGGTATGATCTTGGTATACGGAGTGACTCCGGAATACTAAAGATAATCAGACACACGGAGTCGTGGGGTAACGACACCGTATGTCTGCGTATCTTTAGTTACCTGGAGTGCCTTCCTATACCCGCTCATATTACTAGCTGGAATTGAAAATTTAAATCGAACTTAAACGATGAGGACTGGTAGGAACCAGGAAAGACCATTCTAGATAACAGGTGAAGTGAAGTGAAGGACGTATTCCGTAGATGTGTATCACATCCAGGAATATGATCATGCAAAGCATGTGAAAATCTTTGGCCAAAGTATCGCAATTGCTGGTTGCGTTGTCCTTATCACTTAATTTAAGATGCAGGATGTCAGATGAATATCGAAATGTATATTCGATAGGCTTCTTAAATGGATCACTTCGATAACCGGGGAAGGTTATGAGAACAAGTATATAAAATATACTATGCATAAACAAACATGAAGGATCGGTTGTTGCCGAGTCATGTACATGAAGGATCGGTTGTTGCCGAGTCATGAAATGAAGGATCGTTGAAACTCCGAGCCATGAAAATGGAAGGATCGGCAGTTCATCGAGTCATTTACAGCAGCATATAGAATCTGTTATAAGATTGAATGGCATTGAATGTGTGTTCCATATTGTAAATATGTGAACAGGGAACATTCGTTTTAAAAAGAAATTGTATGATCCAAACTGTGTTGTTTGGGCAGAGAACAATTATTAAATCTTGAACGTGTGTTTGAATTTTATAATTCATAACAGAGAACGTTATATAAAAAAAAAAAAAAAAAAATTTCCCTTGTTCTGGTGTTTTAAAATGGGGATGTTACATCTTGGTATCAGAGCTGAAGGTTGCAGCTCTTGGACCTAATGAGTCCACGTTATTAATAAAGTTTACATTTTCTTATTGAACAGAAAATGGTCAGGACAAGAGGGAATGCTGCGAATAACCCGTTGCAGGGTGGAGAAGCAGCAACTGCCCAAAAGCTGGATGAAATCCTTGCTGCCCTACTTGATACGAGGGATCGTTTGACTGTACTGGAACAGCAGTCAATGGGCAATGAAGAGGAGGGGAATGAAGCTGAAATAAATGATCAGCTGCCTCCTGTGGACAACATCAACGGAGGGAATCCGGGTGTTGATGATAATAATGTAATTGCTCCTAATCCCCCTGAAAATAAAAGGGCAAGATTAGCAGCTGAACTTACAAATGATATAAAGAGAATAAGTCCTCCAAAGTTTGATGGAACAACTCTTGGGGACGGAGCTGAGAACTGGCTCAGTGAAATGGAGAAATACTTTGCAATAAGAAACTTCTCCGAAGAGACTAAAGCGATATGGGGAGCATATCAGCTTTCTCATGAAGCATCATCTGGTGGGACAACCGTAAGGTTGAGCTGAATATTGTCGAATCAGACATAACTTGGGATCAATTTAAGGGTTATTTTAGGCAAAGATGGCTGCCTCAACTCTATTTTGATAGGAAAATGACTGAATTTAATCGGTCGCAAGGAAGGTCAGTTTCGGTGATGATCATCGGGAAGGGTTTACTAAACTCCTTAAGTATGTGCCGCAGTACCAAGCTGACGAGAAGTTCAGAATACGGAAATTCATAATGGGATTGAATCCCATCATTGGTGGCGAAGTGGATGTCCACGGCCCAACCACCATGGATGGAGTTGTCGAAAAGGCAATCAGACAGGAACAGAAATTGAGAGCAATATCTGCTCACAGGGAAGAGATAAGGAAGAAGATTCCCAATCTTTCTTCGTCTCTTGCACCAAAAAGGGGACCTTGGAAAAGGTTTGGTGTGAAAAATAAAATTGTTGTTGATAACAACAAGAAACCTGTGATGAACAGACCTGTAAATAGTGTGCGGAACAGCTTTCCAAAAGTTAATGGCATTGGACAGAAGTCCTATGGAAGCCAGAACGATAACTTTAAGGCTGGTAATAAATTTGAACCTAGAAAAGGGCCAGCTGGAGGATGCTTCAACTGTGGAAAGGACCACTATGCGAATCACTGTCCTCTGAAGAAGGATGATCGCGGACAGCAGCATAGGATACATGCTGCAGTGTCTAACAGACAAGCTGAAAAGCAAGTGACGCCCATAGAAGTTACGGGTAAGTTATTCGGTAAACCTGTAGTTGTACTTTTTGATACTGGAGCTACAGAATGTTTTATTTCTACTGAACTAGCTATGAAATTAAAAAGAAAGGCTGCAAGAATGGATAAAACATGGACAGTGCATTATGGGAATAATGCTGTCCATACAGTTGAAATGTGCCTTTTTGGGGCAATTCTTGACCTGCCTGGTTTCTCCACCGAAGTTGACTTGTATGTCACTCCTCTAGGATCATATGATATCATTATTGGAGTTAACTGGTTGGCTGAACATAAAGCAAAGGTTGACTGTTATGAAAAACAAATCAGTTGCCTTGATGACCTGCAGAAAGCAGCAATCATTCAAGGTGTAAAACGGGAAGTTGCAGTTAGGAAACTGACGGCTATGCAACTAAAGAGGGCTAAAAACAGAGGCTGCACTTTGTATGCGGTAAAAATGACAGAAAATGAAGAGGAAGATAATGATTTCATGGAAAGATATCCATTGTTGAGGGATTTCCGTGATGTGTTTCCGGAGGAATTGCCGGGTCTTCCGCCCAAACGTGAGTTTGACTTCGCTATAGAGATCAAACCAGGAACGGAACCCATATCTAAGGCACCTTATAGAATGACTACCATTGAGCTGGTAGAACTGAAGGCTCAGTTACAAGAACTTCTGACTAAGGGGCTGATCAGACCGAGCGTCTCACCTTGGGGAGCGCCGGTAATCTTCGTAAAGAAAAAGGATGGCACTTTGAGGTTGTGCATTGATTACAGAATGCTGAACAAGGCAACCATTAAAAATCGATACCCACTTCCAAGAATCGATGATCTGTTTGATCAGATGCGAGGAGCATCAGTCTATTCAAAAATAGATCTGCGGTCAGGGTACCATCAGCTGAGAATAAAAGAGGAAGATATTCATAAAACAGCTTTTAGAACGAGGTATGGGCATTATGAGTTCACGGTGTTGCCTTTTGGGCTGACTAATGCACCTGCCGCCTTCATGAATCTAATGAATAACATTTTTCAAGAATACTTAGACAAGTTTGTGCTTGTATTCTTAGACGACATTCTTATATACTCTAAAAATGTCGAAGAGCACCAAGAACATCTCAGGATAGTGCTGGAAATCTTAAGAAAGAGGAAGTTGTATGGAAAACTGTCCAAATGTTCCTTTTATGATGCAGAGGTGCATTATTTGGGACACGTTATAAGCAAAGACGGGATAGCTGTTGACCCTTCAAAGATCACAGCTATAACTGAGTGGCCTGCGCCTAAGAATGTGCACGAAGTGAGGAGCTTCATGGGCTTGGCTGGATATTATAGAAAGTTCGTTAAGGACTTTTCAAAAATTGCTGCCCCAATCACTTCGTTGCAAAAGAAAGAAAAGAAATTTGTCTGGACAGACAAATGTGAATCTGCCTTTAAAAAGTTAAAGGAGCAGTTAACTACAGCACCTATTTTGACTGTACCTGATCCAAATGGAGATTTTATGGTTGTAACGGACGCCTCAGGAGAAGGCCTTGGAGGTATTCTGTTATAGAATAACCATGTTATCGCTTATGAAAGCAGAAAGCTTAAGTTACATGAACAGAACTATGCTCCACACGATCTTGAGCTCGCTGCCATTGTACATGCGCTTCAAATATGGAGGCATTACCTCCTTGGCAAGCCCTTTGAATTAAAAACAGACCATCTGGGGCTGAAGTATATTTTTACTCAGCCAAATCTGAATGCAAGGCAACGAAGATGGTTAGAATTTCTGTCTCAGTATGATTTTGATATAAGCTACATTAAGGGCAAGGAAAATAGAGTAGCAGATGCTCTGAGTCGAAGGAAGCATATCTCTGCTCTTATAACGTTAAGAACTCAATTTAAGGATGAGGTAAAAGATGCCTTGGAATCGGATCCTTATTTCCAGCAAGTCAAATCAGCACTTGCTGCAGACCCGCAGGACAGCAGGTATAAGGGATTTCGTTTTGATAACGAAGGAGTTCTGAGGTTCGAAAACAGGGTATATGTACCTGTGGCAAATGACTTAAGAGGGAAATTGCTAACTGAATTCCATAATTCACCTTTTTCTGGGCACCCTGGCATTACAAAAATGCTTGCTGATCTTAAGCAGCAATATTTTTGGAAGGGAATGAAAAAGGATGTGGTAGAGTTTGTAACACACTGCTTGGAATGTCAGCGTGTTAAAGCGGAACATATGCACCCTTCTCGGATTATCAGATCCCCCAAAGATTCCGCAAAGACAAGTGGCAAGTGATAACGATGGATTTCGTTCAAGGATTGCCTATGTCAAGAAATAAACATGACATTATCCTGGTTGTAGTCGACAAATTGACCAAAGTGGCACACTTCATTGCTGGTAATTTGAAGGACGATGCACCAGTTTTAGCAAGAAGATTCGTGCATGAAATCTTCAGGTTGCATGGAATACCGGAATTAATCATATCGGACAGAGATCCGAGGATGACATCAAGGTTTTGGCAAACGCTTAATGCAGCCTTGGGAACTAAATTAAACTTCAGTTCTGCATATCATCCAGAAACGGATGGACAGACTGAGAGAGTTAATCAAGTTTTAGAGGACATGCTAAGGATGTATTGCATGGACCAGCAGTATAAATGGGAGGAATACCTTCCGCTGGTAGAATTTGCTTACAATAACACCTATCATGCCTCTTTAAAAATGGCGCCCTTTGAAGCATTGTATGGAAGAAAATGTAACCCCTGTCAGCTGGGACAGCGTTGAGGACAGAGAGGTAATTGGGCCAGAAATCCTTATGGAAATGGAACAGCAAATCAAAATGATTCGGGAACATCTAAAGGAGGCTGCCAATAGGCAGAAGAGCTATGCAGACTTGAAGCGGGGGTGATGACAGCATTATAAACTGGAGAGAAGGTCTTTCTTTGGGTGAAGCCGAAAAAGAGCTCCATAACTTTGGCAAGGTCGCAAGTAAGTTGTCGCCACGTTACGTGGGACCTTTTGAAATTATTGAAATAATCAACCCTGTAGCTTATCGTCTAGCATTACCTCCTGCTTTGTCTCAAATGCATGATGTTTTTCATATTTCTTTGCTTAAGAAATACGTGACAGATTTATCACATGTGCTAAATTGGAATTCCTTGCAGGTCCAAGACCCAGGAATAATCGTGGTTAAGCCCATTCGAGTGTTGGGAACTCGCCAGTTGTACTTGAGAAATCGCGAAGTGAACCAATGTAAGGTCCAGTGGGACCAGTTCAGCGAAGAAAGTGCAACTTGGGAGAATCTCGAAGAAATGAGATCTACTTTTCCACACCTGTTTAACTGAATTTGAAATTCAGAGAACTGAAAATTCTACCAAATTTAGACAATTATTAGTCTATTGTACAGTTGTCTTAAAACATTGTTTTTAAGAGAGAATCTGTTTTTGGTATGAACTTATGAAGGAAGGACAATAACTGAACTTTGTCCTAGGAACTCCTTGACTTGTTAATCTGATCATCGGGACGATGATTCTTTAAGGAGGGAAGAATGTAACACTCTGATTTTGTATGTTAACTTGGTGAATGTTTTACATACTGTTATAGCTCTTGGAATGAAAGCAAACATGTTAAGATACGTTTTGATCTTAAGAGAATGTGTTGCTAATTTGGATTCTTGCATACTGTGATTTATTGCATGGGACAGCAAATATTGTACTTGTGTGTTTGTTGATGTGACGACAGATTGTCGTATAATTGCTTGCTTCTTTGTTGATTGATTGAAGATACATACCCGAATCAACTCCATTGATTCAAGTATGCTGAGGTCCTCTTGTGTTTTCTATGTTAATTCACACTTGAACTGGACTAGGATTATTATGAGCGTGCAGCGCCTGATTACAGGTGTGAATAGCTAGCACGAAAATGCCAACGACAGGGGTTCGATTCTTGAACCCTGTACTGTCGAATTCGGGACCTCGTGGGGCGAGAAACGCCTGGACACGGGTGGCCTTGGCCTGTAATCTGAAGGACGGAACGTCCTGCTCTGCGTTAACGTGAATGTTAGTAAGGGGCTGGAAGGAAGTTGTTAGTGTTAGTGGTTAGTGTGAATTAAACCTAAACTAACCCTAAGACCTAACATACATCCTACACTACTATCCTAAGTGGATTTTTAAATTACAAAAAAAAAAAAAAAGAGGGAAAAAATAAATCTAAATTCTAAAACCTAAGGTTTAACTAAGACCTAGGTCGAATGAGTTATGTAACCTAAACTAATCCTAAACTAAGGGGTACGCAGACCCTTGGGAAGAAAGGGATAAGGATGGGAAGGAGGCATTCATTGGAATTAAATGAACTGTCCCTTCGTGGACGGCGCCAGTTTTGGCGGGGCAGGTAAGGAATTTAGAGGCATCTATTTTGAAATAGAGCCAAGTTCAGTTTGCTTGGAAAATTTGAAACTTAGAACTCGCCAACCCAAGTGGCGGTGGCGCGGAAAGTGAGGAAAAAGGCAAAGCCTTTAATGCATTAATGGTTTTTGATCCTCGCGACCAGTTCGCCTTGGAAACAGCATGAGGAAAAATTGATTTTCATTTTTGTTGGTTCGAGCCTTTTGTGAAGTTGCTCTGCATTTGGTTTCTTGGTCTGGTTTGGTCGAATCAGCTCTTGGCATTTGACATTTTTGTGGAGATTTGGAGGCTGTTGTTAAGCCTGAAGAAGGAAGGAAGTGTTGGAGAGTTTGTGCTGTCGCTGTGGAAGGAAAAACACGGCAAACAACGTTTTCTTCGAGCTCTGGAAAAGAGGTTTCAGGCATGTTAAGCCCTTCTCTTTAAAATCTTTGCTTTGATTAAATGTTTCATTAAAACAACCCTGCTCTTGGGTTGGGATTGCTTGATTGTTGTTGAGTTGATTTGGAAATGGATTTTGTTGGTTCTTGCTCCTTTTCTTTGGAAAATGATAAAAAGATTTGCTTTTGGTTGCTCGGCCTTGATTGTCGTTCCTTGCCGAATTCATGTTGGAAATGATTTACGATTTGGTTGTTGATCGTATAAATGGTTTGAAATGGATATTCCTCATTTTCATGTTCTCTCGTAAATTGGAATAGGTCATGGCAATCGCTCCTTATAGTGAAATTGTTTCTTTAAATGTAATTTTTTTTTGTTGTCATATTGGAACTGCTAATGCATGTAAACAAAAGAGAAATGGAGATATTACGTGTGATTATTTCTATGAATTGGGTTCGATAACTCTTGTTTATTTGGAAATAAGAAAATTGTTTCTCTTGATGTGTTAAATCTGTCTTTGTTTTTCTCGAATGGATTTACCTCCATGAAAGCCTGGTTATGGGTATTTTATGGAAATTTTAATATATATTCTGTGGAATGGAAGGTAATATATGAGTCTGTTACTATGAATTGGGTTTTTTGGCATTGAAACTATACGCCCTTTTCCTGATGGACTAAAATAAAAGAAGCATTAGTGTTTGAAATTTTTCTTATTGAAAGTTTCAAGGATATAGATCCTTTTCTTCTCCGCTTTGGGATTTTGGATGGAAGTGGCATTCGGGTTTTATGTGAGTAATTGAACTCGAATATAGGAAGTTTAAGCAATAATCATCATTGCTGTACCTTTTCTTGTGAAACTAAGTGAATACGTATTGGGTATTCGTGAAATAGGAAAAAGGATAATTTTTTCCTTCTTAAAGTTATCTCTGGATTTCATTTTTGATTGAAAGAATAAGGTGGTTTCATGTTATATAAATGCAAGGGTTGCATGAGGTCTTCTATAATGAAAATTCCTTTTACAAGAATAAATGGATCCTCACCCTTGATTGTTATGAATTTTAATGAAAATGGATTTGGGTTCCCTATGAGTATCCGATTTAAAAGGAAGTAATTCCGATATTTCCCGTGCTTCTCTTGAATTAGGAAATAAGCGGATATGTATTGGTTATTTGTGGAATAGGAAAAGTTAACTGTTTTCTCTTAAACATATTAATGGACCGTGAGAATAAGATGGTTTTATTGTGTTCATGATGCTTCTCGTTTGTCTTCTTGTTTGAGTATGGACAGATGCAATTATAAATTGTTGGCTTTGGGGTATTGGAAGGAATGATTAAACATTTTTTCTTGCTTTCGAGAGTTTGTTTTCAATAAGATTCCATTGCTGCCTTATAATGAGTTGTCTTGTTTGAGATGACCGGATTAGGTGTTTGATTTCTGCTTGAACAAATGGTGTTTCATGACTTTGGAATTTAAAAGAATGAATTCTTTTCCTTGTTGTTTGATTTCTTTTTATTCCATGAAATTCATCGATCATGAGAATAATGGATTGTTGTAGGGTAGAGATGAATAAATGTTCCTTTTTGTTGGGGACTTTACTAGAATTAGATCATTGTATGTGAATAATTGATTTTGCGCATGATTGAAACAAACAATGCAAATTTATATTAAGAATGCAAAGCGTTCAAAGAAATATGATTTTCAGGAATATTATGGCAATATATGGTATGCTTAATAACCTTATATTGTTTGATCTCGGATGAAGTATGGTACCTTCTTGAAATACTAATATGTTTTGGATATTATATGAGTCTTGATTCCAATGAAGTATGGATATGAATGTCTTAATTCTTTTGGTATTCATTGAAGCTGATTAAAATGAAATTATTCTTGCTGCCGGAAAGTGAATTCCGAGTGGATTTTGTAAGTTTCACTCTGAACTGTTATCTTGAATTGATTTTCGTTTGGATTCCACTGTTAGGACAGTCATGTGGAAAGAAATAGAGATATGAATGAATGTTTTAGAAAAATGATCTTTCTTCTTTCATTCAGTTGGAAATCTGGAATTCGTGAATGATGAATTTTATAGTGCTTAGATGGGAGCTACTATATGCATTGCTGTTCGCTTTCTTGTTTGTACTTGAATGCTTTAAATTTAACATGCTTCATGAACGGAAAGGAAAGTAATGGATTTATATTCAGTTAGTTTCATCCTTTACATTTGTTATTAATGAAAGGCGTGGAAAGGATAACTGTATGCTATATAGGCAGCAAACTACTTGTATTCCTAACTTTACAAATATTGTAAATTGATACTTGCAATGATTATGTGGAAACGGGACAGCAGTCCCTTGGCTGATTGTGATGATATATTTTTTTGATAGTTCAGTTGTTATGCTGATCTCTCCTTTGTGCCTATTTTGAGATTGATGTTTTGCTGTCGTTTCATAAAAGCAGGGTTCTTTTATTGAAACAGTTAGTTGAAGCATCTTATTTTAAGGATAAGTGCTTAATGTGCTCGGCCATCGAATCGACCGTGCAATTCATTTTGCAGATGGAATTTGATTAGAATGAAGACTTGGCTGTTTTCTGATGCCTCTTGATTAGATGTAAATTAAATTGTAATTGTTGCTTTTATTCCTCTTTGAGGAATTGTGAAAAGAAGAAAATATATTCTTCTGTCCATGAGTTGTATGGATGCTTTGTATAAACTATACCCAATCAGCTGGATTGGCAAATGTACAAATTATGACTTACAATATTGAATACAGTTACAAGTGTGATATTTTCAATAATTATATCAGTTTGATATTGTTGTTTAAATTGGAAATATGATGTTATTTCCTGATTTGGAATTGTTTCATTATCCTTGGATGGATGTTGAATTGAAACTGATATCTATTCTTACTTAAATACAACTTTTAAGTTGAACAATGCAATTAGTTCATACTTGGGTAAAGATGAATTTTTAATTGACATTAAAAAGGATTAAGAAGAATATGATTTCATAATCAGAGGGTATTCAGGATTAGCTTAGGAGCTAAGGAATATCAATTTAAATTTGGAGTATTCGAACTTCGTTTTCGAACTCCATCATTGATCCCGTTTGATAAAATTCAGATTAAAGGATATAGGATACATATATCCATAACTAATGATCCTTAACTATATAATGTTAAGGGGAACAAATGAATTCATTTCTCGAAGATTAGACCTCGTTTGAATGACGTCTAATAAGTTAATATTCTGAAATTAGTTGCAGTTGGAAACATCTTGGTTAAGTTTAATAGGTTAAACTTATTATGTCCGTCGGTACGGACTGCTTAATCCAATGATTAAGAAATTAACCAAGTAAGGAAATGTAGCCCTTCGATACGAAGGAGACGATACTTGGCAAACTAATGGACAGTTTAGTCCCTCTTAGTTATATACAACTGCAACGGAAACGAGGATCAAGGGATCAGCGTGGATGCTGAAAATTGCTTAAACTATTAACTCGTGGCTAAGTCACTTGGGCAGGATGTGTATTCTCGATGGGAGGATTCTGCAGGACATTGGCATACGCCAGCTACAGCAAGGTGTCTTCATGAAGACGGGGTCTTCATGACGACACAATGTTGCAGCTGACATATAGCAATGCCCTCCCGAATTAAAACATTTAGAATACATAGGCTGAATGTGTAGATCTTAGCTGGGGTGGAGATAGGGTATGATCTCGGTATATGAGTGACTCGAATACTAAAGATAATCGACACACGGAGTCGTGGGGTAACGACACCGTATGTCTCGCGTATCTTTAGTTACTGTGAGTGCCTTCCTATACCCGCTCATATTACTAATGGAATTGAAAATTTAAAACCGAACTTAAACGATGAGGACTCGGTAGGAACCAGAAAGACCATTCTAGATAACAGAAGTGAAGTGAAGGACGTATTCCGTAGATGTGTATCACATCCAGAATATGATCATGCAAAGCATGTGAAAATCTTTGGCCAAAGTATCGCAATTGCTGGTTGCGTTGTCCTTATCACTTAATTTAAGATGCAGGATGTCAGATGAATATCAGTAACAGATATTCAGATAGGCTTCTTAAATGGATCACTTCGATAACCGGGGAAGGTTATGAGAACAAGTATATAAAATATACTATGCATAAACAAACATGAAGGATCGGTTGTTGCGAAGTCATGTACATGAAGGATCGGTTGTTGCGAAGTCATGAAATGAAGGATCGTTGAAACTCCGAGCCATGAAAATGGAAGGATCGGCAGTTCATCGAGTCATTTACAGCAGCATATAGAATCTGTTATAAGATTGAATGGCATTGAATGTGTGTTCCATATTGTAAATATGTGAACAGGGAACATTCGTTTTAAAAAGAAATTGTATGATCCAAACTGTGTTGTTTGGGCAGAGAACAATTATTAAATCTTGAACGTGTGTTTGAATTTTATAATTCATAACAGAGAACGTTATATAAAATCTCGGTATGCGCACCGGCACGAGAAATCGAAGATGAAACTTTCCAAAATTCTCTTGAAAAGAGGATCATGTATCTAACAGAGCTCGAAGAAAAGAGAGTAAGGGTGGTCGACAGGATCACCGAACATCAGAATCAAGTTAAGAGACTATTCGATAAGAAGGCCAAGCAGAGGGATTTTCAAGTGGGAGATCTCATCCTTTTGTGGGACAAGCGAAGAGAGCCGAAGGGCATGCATGGAAAATTTGATTCTCTATGGAGAGGGCCTTTCAAGATCAAGTAGCTCAATGGAGAGAATAGTTTCTATCTCTCGTATCTAGATGGAACTAAGCTCCCGCTTCCCTATAGCGAGCAAAGATTCGAAGATCTTCAGAAGTAGAGCTTTTCTCTTCTTTTGTACATGATTTGCTTTAGTTGTGTGTTTGTTTTTGTTGTGTGTTTGCTTTCTGTTTGTTGTGTGTTCCCTTTGTTCGCCCTTCGGTCGCCCTTGTTTTTGACTCTCTCCAACCCAATGGATAGGCACATGAAGATCTGGGATTCTCTACCCTTAAGTTTCACTCAAAGATAGTCCCCAGAAAGAGCCAGTTGTTATCCTGCAAAATTGTCAAGGGAAATTTGCAGGTAACCATACCCAAAAATTTTGTTTTGGCCCCAAGGAAGTTTGACAACGTTCGAAAGAAGCCCAAAATTCTCTTCCGAAAATCAAGTTTTAAGGACTTAGCCATTTTTCAGTCTTTTTTGAGCAGGGCGCTGAGAAGTTCATGTTGACATGCTGAAAAGTGCGCCAAAGGGCGCTGATAAGTTCCTGTCGACATGCTAAACAAGTGCCAAAGGGCGCCGATAAGTTCTGTCGACATGTCAAGAGTACGCCAAGGCACTGATAAGTTCCTGTCGACATGTTGAAGAGTGCACCAAGGCGCAAGGAAGTTCATGCTGACACGATGAAAGGTGCGCCAAAGGGCGCTGATAAGTTCCTGTCGACATGCTGAAGAGTGTGCCAAGGCGCAAGGAAGTTCATGCTGACACGATGAAAGGTGCGCCAAGGGCACTGAGAATGTCCTGTTGACATGCTGAAAAGTGCGCCAAAGGGTGTTGATAAGTTCATGTTGACATGCTGAAAGGTGCACCAAGGTGCTGATAAGTTCCTGTCAACATGCCGAAGAGTGCGCCAAGGCACAAGGAAGTTCATGCTGACACGATGAAAGGTGCGCCAAGGGTGCTGATAAGTTCATGTTGACATGCTGAAAGGTGCGCCAAAGGGTGCTGATAAGTTCCTGTCGACATGCTGAAGAGTGCGCCAAGGCGCAAGGAAGTTCATGCTGACACGATGAAAGGTGCGTCAATAAGTTCATGTTGACATGCTAAAAGGTGCGCCAAAGGGCGCTGATAAGTTCCTGTTGACATGCTGAAAAGTGTGCCAAGCCGAGAATGTTTTGTTGACATCTTTGAAAAGTGTGCCAAGGGCACTGAGAAGTTCTGTCGACATGCTGAAAAGTGTGCCCTTTTACACTAAAGAGTGGTTTCTTCTTGGGATCCATTGATCATTTTTGTAAGATATTTAAAAAGCATGTTGGCATACACGATGACTTCATCCATGTTGCACCATGGGATGTTGCCATCCAAAAACTTGCCCAAGTCAACTGTTGACTTTTAGATATTTTCTAGATATTTTGTAAGTGGTTGGTTTGCTTTTGCCTTCTTTTCTCCTCTCCTTCTATAAATACTAGAATACTTGTATTCGGTGGTGGATATCTTTTAGATGAAAAATAGAAGTGAGAAGAAAAGGTTTTGTACTTTTGCAATGTAAGAAGAAAACATAATACAAATATTGAGACTTTGTGTTGAATATTTGTGTTATGGGAACCTGATCTTTCTTATGTCGATCTATGCGTTTATTCTCGTTAGATCTATCTCTACTTTTTGTCATTTGTTCATCAAGTATTGCTTTATTCGTTTATGCAAGTAGGTTTGGCTCTGTTTACTACCAATCCCAAAACATAAACCCTATGACCTTTCTGCTTTGGAATTCATTTCTTTTCTTCCTTCGGACCTGATCTTTCTTCATCCTCTCTTTCATTCCTTTCTTCCCCAAATGAAACACCCTACCGGGATGAGATCCCAAACCCCAAAGGAGAATATTGTGAGACTTGCACAAGATTCCTACTGGTAGAATAGCAATAAACCAATTTCACTTTGCTGACTCAAAGAGGGGCTATGTCCTGCAAACTGTTGGCTCGTTTATCCATAGATCTCGCCAAAGTGGCAGATTTTCAAACCAACACACCGCCGACCCATGTCCTTGGATACCGAGTCCTCCTTATTTCCACATGCCGACTTATTCCTTTTCCCTAACTTAGCATTTTGATTCTCAAATGGCTAGCTATCCATGCATCATTGACCGAGATCACCATTTTGATCAATGACCCCAACCCTCATTTGACTACGTCGGGATGACTAGTGACGTGTTCACGGTGATTCACCCCACGTGGAGGCCTTCGTAGCACGGGCTTCCTCTTTTTCTTTATTGTTTAAAGTTTCACCGAGAGGCCACTTGGTGACCCATCGTGACTTCTCCTTCATTCGATCATCTAGGTCCCGTTCTCTATCATGACCGCATTGGTCTATGGTGGGCTGAGTTACTCTTACAACTCACTAAGTTGGGTTGGTGAGTCTCCTCATTTCCTTCGCCGCTTTTGGCCAAGTTTTCCATGCCCGCCAAACTCTAAACCGTGATGTTTTAACCAAGTGGACTTGGGCCAAATCGCCCCAATTTGACAAGCCTAAAACCAAATGATCAATCCCTAACACAACTCGGTAGGATCATGCATGATTTCGGTCATGGCTTAAGGAGATCAGACCTCCTAAAAGAAATAGATCGGTCTCAGTATATTACAGAGATATGTTTTCTAAAGTAATGGCTTCATAACTAAGGAATTGTTTTCCTTAAAACCACTCAATTTTAATGTTTCTTAAGATGGGATCAATAGAACCAACTCGGTTTGACCAAAACATATCGACGAGCCTCCTTCTTATAGCAGCTCGGTCTTCATATGGAAATAACTCGGCTTGAATTGTTTGCGGAGCTTGATGTTATTTCCATTAAACAATCAACTCAGTTTAAATGAGCATCTCAACCACACCAAGGGGTAGCTCGGTTCTTTGATTACATGACACACCAGGTAATGTTACCTCTACAACTCAGTGCATGTTTGGTGTGTTACTTGAAGGACCCAACTTAATAGATGATTTAAAGATCTCGTGGAGCTCGATTTGACCCCAACTCACCGAGCTAGTAAAACCAGCTCGGCGAGCTTCTTTCAAAGTTAGGTTGTCCTTCAACTTCTCATTTCCCATGTATGTTCTATGCACCTTATTTAACCTTTAATGCTCCTAGGCCTATAAGAAGGTTCTTCGAGAAGTAATGCACCTAGTACATTGTCATTTTGTTAACTTTGAGCCCACCCATTCACTACTTCTTTGCTTAACAAATTTGAACCCTGTGAGGACCAAGAAGTATCTGTAAGCCTACCTTATTGTTCAATTCTTCTTGATGGAGGGGAAACTGGATAACAAAGATCTTTAGATGCAACAATTTTCTCTATTCTAGACATTCTTTTCATAACTATTGTAGAAATATTACTGACCTTCTTTCCTTTTTCCGATTGCAGATTTTTGTTTGAAGGAAGAGACCTCTTCACCGTGTTAGATCCCATAATTTTGCAAGAGCTAGTCCATAATGATGTCTGATCAAAATTTTTATATTTTTGTGGCCATATTCTTCTTCATTATAGATGTCACTTATTGGTGCTAAACACCAATCTCAAAACTTCATCATTGTGATGTGGGAAACAAATGTGACATGGATTCATTACTTGATAGAGCCACCTTCAAAATCTGGATTTTTTTTTTCAAATTTGGAATATATATTTTTGTATTTCCTAGATATCTTTAAGGGTGCACAAGGTCATATCTCTCCCAACAGAGTGACCAAAAATTATTGGTGAAATAATGTTTTGTATTGCAAATTATTGATTTTTCATCAACGCTTTGGGGCTAAGCTCCTCATTATTGTGTACATGGTGGCTCCCATTATTGAATGTAAACTACCTAAATATGTGGGTGGCCATTATACAGGAGATCAAAAAGGAATAATCCACTAAAATTGTGACAAATTGCTTGTACAAAGTATAAGTGAGGAATTTACTTTATGAAGAGAGGTAAAAGGGAGATGGGAAAATAAGGAGATAGTGTTACTATTATTGTGAGTAGGCTTACAAAATTCACATACAATAACTATAATAGGTCCATATTTAATTAGAAGAACATAATAATGCAAACAATGATAAGACTAACAAATCATAGACACAAAATTCTATTGATTCATTTATCAAAGGTGTAGACACCTTTCTTGGTTTTGTAATATTACCATGCTTACAAAGAGAGAGAGAGAGAGTGAGAGAGAGAGAGAGAGAGAGAGAGAGAGAGAGAGAGAGAGAGAGAGAGAGAGAGAGAGAGAGAGAGAGAGAGAGAGAGAGAGAGAGAGAGAGAGAGAGAGAGAGAGAGAGAGAGAGAGAGAGAGAGAGAGAGAGAGAGAGAGAGAGAGAGAGAGAGAGAGAGAGAGAGAGAGAGAGAGAGAGAGAGAGAGAGAGAGAGAGAGAGAGAGAGAGAGAGAGAGAGAGAGAGAGAGAGAGAGAGAGAGAGAGAGAGAGAGAGAGAGAGAGAGAGAGAGAGAGAGAGAGAGAGAGAGAGAGAGAGAGAGAGAGAGAGAGAGAGAGAGAGAGAGAGAGAGAGAGAGAGAGAGAGAGAGAGAGAGAGAGAGAGAGAGAGAGAGAGAGAGAGAGAGAGAGAGAGAGAGAGAGAGAGAGAGAGAGAGAGAGAGAGAGAGAGAGAGAGAGAGAGAGAGAGAGAGAGAGAGAGAGAGAGAGAGAGAGAGAGAGAGAGAGAGAGAGAGAGAGAGAGAGAGAGAGAGAGAGAGAGAGAGAGAGAGAGAGAGAGAGAGAGAGAGATCAAAAATTTTATTTCTCTATGTAGTAGTAGTAAATATCAACAAAGATACAATCAATCAACAATTTCGACCCTTTGGAATGAAGGCGCCATTCCAATTTATAACATTACAAATATCATTTCATCTCTGCCAACATGTCTTTTCACCTTCCCTCGTGACTTGTGACCTTCCAAATTCCTTCTTCCCTCGAGAAATTTCACCTTCCCTCATGACCTTTCATGTTCCTTCATGACCTTTCATATTCTTGCCACTTGCGACCTTTCATATTCTTGCACTTGCGACCTTTCATATTCCTGCCACTTATGACCTTTCATATTCCAAACATTATAAAATAGGAAAAAGTGAATTTTCAATTAAGAATTAAAATATAGGGAGAGAAGAAGGGGAGATATAAATAGAAAGAGGAGGATTGATTTCAGATGCATGACCGCATACTCCGGACACTTGACTAAAAATACGATGTCCGGATGCATAATCTAGAAGCCCGACTATAAAATACATATGTATGTCTTGCAATCCATACCCCGACTACATAATCTAGACAATGAAGCCTTAGTTATAACACCCAATTTCATAATCCATACAAAAACTCATCTACGTATGCAAATGCTTGCTTACTAGGATTCTATATAGCTGATCTGTATGTGCCTTTTTGCAGTCAATCCCCGCACATTGAAAAAAATAAATAAATAATGTTATCACATTCCTCTTGACCATAATGAAGGTGGCATAATTGAATGATGGTCGAGGGAAAGGTTTACATTAAAAAGGAAAGGGAATTGCAAGTGTGGGATTGGTTGTCATGACCAAAATTTTAAATCTTTCATGCCATACATTTTACATGAAAACACTTCCCAAATTTATTTCAACTTTATATAGCTCCATATTAAATAATATGAACATAAAATAACTCAATCCTTGAAATACCTCACTAACAACTATGAGAACAACATGCATAATGACAATATTTTTTTATTTTTTCTCATATTTTTAGAACCTTACCTTCAATATAAGATTAAGTAATTCTACCCATCCGCTTTGGAGGAATATATTTAAAAACTAAAAGATAAGAATTAATTATGTGTCAATTTTAAAAACCTCAACCAAAACAACAACCACAAATATATTTTTTTCATGTAACATAAAATCACAATGTCACCGATGGTGGAGTCACAAGAACTCACAATGATGGAAATGATTCTAGTAAAAAAACCATTCATATAGCTAACTCAAACCCTCCTCAACGTAAAGGAGGTTCTTTTCCTTAGGAATCCCACCTAGGGACTTTCCTTCAACCACTCATAAGGTTAGAATTAAGGTGAAATATACCTATGATGTTCTCATAGCTTATGGAATCCTCCCACCATGTTTTCCAATGGTACATGAAAAGAAATTTTATTGGTGGCACGTGAAATGGGGAAAATATCATGAAAAATATTGAACACTTAAATACCTTTCTCACACTTTCCTTCTTAGATGCAATTTCGATCACGATGCCATGATTACATAAAGACATGACAAGGCCAAAAGTATGAGATAAAACGCAATAGTGAAATCATCATAATGTCAAATGTAATATTAATACTTACTTAGGTACTAAAAGGATCATTAGCCTAATCATTCCAAGGATAATACATCTCACCATCCACAAATGATAATAAAAATCCATTTCTTTAGTCAACACCATTGAAACCACCTACGACCTTACACTTTCTAATTCTAGAAATGTGGTTGACATACATGGTATAAAAAGAGTTCATCGATTCTATATATTATACTTCTTAGACTAAGACTTACAATAATATTCAGGCCTATCTATAGTACCATAAAATTGGTCACATATTACTTGGCATTAATAATTTGACATTTATCTTGAAATTATCCCATTCATCAATTAAACTTAAAGCTTATTGTTTTATCATAGAATCAATCATCTAGGACATGACTTGTTCTTTATGTTATCACTCTATAAATCAATACATATTTTGTTGTCCACATATTTAGACTCTCTACAAACCATCTCTTGTCTCAAATATAGTTCCATCTTAAATTGGGAAAGGTTTATGGGGTTAGGACATGGTTAATCGACAAATATTTTCATGGCCAATGGACTTATCCTTTGTACTTATAATAGTCATATTTTGAAATGTATAAGTTATCATAATAAAATTAATTTTAGTTGATGGGAAATCATTTAAATGAATAATCTATATAAACACACTCTAAGAATGAAATTGAGCCAAACATTGAAGCACATATTTCTTAGAACACATTACAAAAAAAACTACTCAAATTTGAAAACATCTATATTGTTTCCCCTATATTTGTTAGTGTAGGATAATATTTTCCTTGTATTTATTTATTACTTAGAATATTTCCTACACACATGGTGACTCATCTTGCTTAGGTGTTCTTTGTGTCATAGGAGTTACTTGACATGTCATAGAATATCATAGTGTGTCATAGGAGTTACATTTGACCAGATATTATGGGAATGTAACTCCCCTTCCTATTCTTGGACTCTTGACCACTATTCTCATGGAGGAGTTACTTATCTCTCTCCTATTTGTACACACCATTTGAGCTATTAATTTGTTCCATGTTTTGAGCACCATTCTTGTGTTTTGTGAGATTATTGTCATATTAAATTTCTTGTTAGTTTTTATTAGAATTCGTGAAACTACGTGTGAAAGCATTCTTTATCGGTGATTATAGCGAAACTCGATATGGTATAAGATTGATGCTAGTAAAATGCTTGTTAATTTTTCATTAGTTTTGGTATTATTCAATTTTTTTAATATGAAAATTTTATGCGTAAATATTGTTGATTTTACCATTGGGACTTTATGAAAATTCTAGGGGTTTACAAAAAAACAACAAATATTGGGCGACCAATTTTTTTCTTAGGGATTTCTTGAGTTTTTTGGTGTTTTTATGAGAGAATACATTGCCTTGGTTTAGTTATTATATGGTTCACATTAGATCCAAATTGGTATGAAGCCAACTCATTTTGGAGCCAACTCAGCTCATATTGTAGCTTACTAATTCTACACTCCATCTCATACAACCATCTTGGCTTGACCCTATTCTACTCACTACCTATGCAGAGTGGTGTTTTGAAAACCTAGCTCCACTCGAAAGTTTTTAACTTGGACCTTGCCTCACATTTCACACAAATTGTTTTGGATGCTATGTCATATTTTTCTCAAACCTTACATATTCCTCAACTTTCACAACATTTCTCTTTAGACAGGCTCGACCAAATTGGCATCTCAACATTACTCTTTATACGACATGACATCTCCTTGACTCGAGATATGTTCATGGTTCATTAGCTCGGTGGAATCTCATGATGCCCTAGCTTGACTCCATATGCAACCTCGGTCTCACCAAATTAATGAATTTCCATCTAGGATTGGAGGATATTATAACTAATTGGTCCTCTCTTTAAGTAAACCATTTGGTCAAACAAATTTACCCCAAGGAATTAAAAGAAAAGTTTAAATTTATTTGTAGCCTTTTTTGTTTTTTTTTGTGTGGAGTTAATGTTTGGAGATGTATTTTGGTTTGTCTAAAAGATTATAGATTGAGTGGAAAGCACATTGAATTTTAAGTGGGAGGTATGTGATCAAACATCACTACTATTTTTCTAAAACACCTAGGAGGTCATTTAAATTTATATTAGAAAACTTGATCAAATAGGTTATTATAGTAAAACATTTTCACTATAAATTTTGAATGGCTACTCGGTTTTGAGTACCTTATTTTGCAAAGGTGATTATTTTTTGTTCTCATTCGTATGGGCTTATTTATTTTGTAAAATCCACTAAAATTATAAAGTGCCAAAATTGGGTGGGTCAAAAGCATAATTTCAAGGGGTGTTGTGGATTGTTGTCTTCTTCTCCATTCTATTTTTTGTTTTTTTTTTTCGTACTTCTTTTTCTACTTAAAATGGAAATACATTTTATAACTCCGTTCACACCCTTTAATTATCACGAATGGAAGTTTAAAATTTAAATCTTTGTGAGAGGTAAGGGAATACATTGAATAACAATGGGGCTTGAACCGAACCAACTCCTATTGTAGATAAAATGAAATAGCTACTTTTGTGACAAAGCCTTTAGGTTATTATTTCTATCTTTTTATCCATATCTTCTCTCTCACTTTGAATCTACCAAATCTACTAACAAAAATACACCACAATGGAATAACTCTTTGGGAAAAAGATGAAATAAGTGGGCATGAACTAGAAAATGAGCTTATTATCCTAAGCCCTAACAAATTTTGTCAATATCATTTCATACACCTTTTCCTTGATTGCTATATCTAGCTTCTTTAAGAATTATCTATTTTAGTAGAGTAAAAATCCTAAACCACTTGAATTTTTCCATTCTATATTGAAGGACATTATTCTATGTGACTCATTCAAATTTTGGAAATTCCATGTGTTCCACATTTCTAAACTACGTAGTATTTTCTAGGGGTAAATATGTGAAGAATTTTATCCTTAGTATGTAACATCATATATAATACATAAATTATGTGATTATTATATGATGCATACATACTTGATGTGATTTATTGACTAAACGTTTGTTGTGGTATAATGAGTTTGTTGTGATGGATTACATGTTAAAGGTTTTCAAGTATTGGTGAGAAAATTTTTCAGGTGGATGAATTAGGTTTCTCCACCAACATTCATGGGGCTACGCCCCTCTGCATTGAGTGGTACAATTCCCATTATTGAAAGTAAACTAATCCTAATCCTCTCTAAATGTTTTGGGTGGCCAAATTGACTGGGGATCACATAGGGAAACTCTATTGAACTTGTGGAAAAGTTCTTGTATGAGGTACAAGGGAGGAAATTAAAATGATGAGGGGAAAGGAGGGAAATTAGGAAAGGAAGATTTTTGCTTGAGTATATTGTAGAACTCACACCTAGTAACTAGAGTAGTTCAAAGTTCAATATAGAGGAAAGAACAATGAAGTTATCTAGTGAGATAGATAACCCGAGACATCAAGTTCTTAGATTCATCTATCAAAGATACAAATATCTTGCATCACTATACTTTGCAAAGTGCATGAAATAGGAAGTGGAAGAAACACAAGATGCTTATAAAAACTATGTTTATTTTGTCAATGATGAGAGGAAACCATGCATACAAATTTACACACATTCATACATCTTGGAAAGTAGAAACTTTATTCCTTGATTGACATTTACACAAGTTGTATAAAGCAAGGGAAAATAAGAAAGCATGTAGAAAAATGTAGCTTTATTTCATGTATATGGATGACACAAAGTCCAACAACATATTACAATCCACTATTGCTACAAAGTACATAATTTTTAGAATGCAATTTTTAGGATCCTTTGGAATGGAGAAGTCATCCCAATTTATAGCAATGTGGATTGACTCTTCGCCTACACCCACATGACTCTTCATTGTCTCATTCAACTTGTGACTTTTCACCTTCCTAGGAAGTGAGAAATAAGTTCCCTTTTTATAAATTAAAGGGAATTTTACAATGTTACTTTATGAAGTCACTTAAGTGAATGAGATGAAATACAATGATTATGACCAATGAAGAATTAGAAAGGGAGAGAAAGAATAGGGAGAAAGAGAGAAGGAAGGAAAAGATACCACATTCGATGAAGAAACCTCCTGCTAAGATGAACCTTACTGAATCATGCCGATGGTGGATCTCTAGGGCAAGATCTTTTTCCTTGAATTCCTTGATGAATTGATATTTTCAGCTATCATCTTGTCTTCCCTTAGAATGAAAATACAACCGAACACCTTAGCCCATGTCTCAGGGACACCATTCATCCTTGTACATTGATGAAGCCATTCTTTGTAATCCATTAAAATTACAACAATGCAACTCCTGATGTTGGCTAGGGACTATAAATTATCTTTATTGAAAGAAAGAGAGTCACCTACCTCCTTCTTGACCATCTCTTGAAATGTAATGATGAGTTCCTCTAATGACAAGTCTTTAGTGGAAGAGGTAACTCAAACCATTGAATTCAATGGTATAATTTTCTCAAGATTCCAAAACATGGCACCCATGGGAGTCCAAATCGGATATAAACCTTTTGAGAATTACATATTGTGCATCCAAGATGTAGATCCAAACTTGAGACAAATCCTCAGTAGTTGATGTAGACACTTCCTTGCTCATGAGGGCGTGAGATTTGAAAGAACTCATTTCGAATACCAATGGGAGTGTCTCATCCAAATGGCCAACTTCCTTTGCAAGCTCCTCCTTCATCTTGTTTACTTCAAACAATGTTTCATGAGCATACATGATGAGAGAAATGATTTCGGAAACAATGCCTTTCCTTACTCGATTATTTCTTTAATCCACTTTTCATAGGATTTCCTTGATATCATGTATTCATATGCTTTATTGATTTCCTTGGGGTCAATATTTATGATTGGGGAATATCTTCAACTGGAAGGGGAGGTGTTGATTTAGCCTTGAAGAAGGGTTGAATGTATGCACTAAGATCTCTTACATGTTCCTCCAATTGCACAATGGTTTTCTTGTATTATTCATTCTAAGAAAGAAGATGAGAGGTGGTTTCTCCGAATAGGTGAATTTCTCCTTCATGAGAAGCTTGACCTAATGAGATGTGAGTCAACTCATAATTAGATGGAGTCATTTCTTCCATGGGATTGTTGGTCTTAGGCCTAGAAATTTCAACATAATAGTTACTGAGGTGCCACAGAAGAAGCGAGAAGCTACCTGAGATTTATTTATTCTCTTGGGCTTCAACATTCCATAGATATCCATGAGGATGGGAATGGTAAAGAGTTTCATTGTTCTTGGCCCACTCTCGAGCACTTATTGAATCCATGAAAATGATTCTTTGGGAGTTACTTGTTATCACCAAATTAAATCACCCATTCAAGGAGATAGTTTTATGGATTCGGGAATCTCGGTATAATTTGTGTAACATGGGGTTATCTCTCAAGTTGTGGGACTTATGGGCTTGAGATAACCCTCTAGAGAAATCTTGGTTCTTGCTCATAATCCTACCTACCACAAACTACTCCTAATGTAGGAAAGAAAACTATCTAATCCTATTCTAACCTTCCAAGGAGAAATAGAGAGAGATGTATGAAAGTAAACCTACGCTAAGAGTGGTGATACACTAAGAAAAGGAGGTGCTAGACATAATCCAACTACCTGAAATGGAGAGAGGTGAGAAATGGAGAGGGTGGAAAAGATGCACCATAGACAAAAGATGAATTCACACAAAACACCATTTGTTTCCCATCAAACACAACTCCCAAAACCTACAATAAACATTAAGATTATGCACAATATACTATGCAATGAAGAGAGGCAAGTAGAGACAACAAAACATGCAAAGGATGGACAAAATGCATCACAAAACACAATCTATTGCTCCATTAAAAGTTTGCACAGTACATCATTAGTGGGAAAGAGGAAATAGAATTCCATTAAAAATCATGGAGAGGAGGATTGAAGCTCCACATTCAACCTAGCAGAGAGGAAAGAGAGAGGAGGTAGAGGAAAAATGACTAACTCCTTTACAAATGAGCATTATTATCCAAAATGAGCCCCTGCTTATTTTGGCTAACTTGCCTTCATTCTTTCCTTCCTTATGCTTCAACTTCAATTTTCACACATTTCAAACACTCAAAAGATTTTGGAAATGGCTTCATCATATAGGATTTTCTTCCCCTTTCCAGAAAGGTAAAGAAGTCCTCCTAACTCCTTGTATTTTTTGAGTTATGGCTCGGCAGAGTTTGGAGGGGAAATTTTCCTAAGGAGGCCTGCGGAGCTTGGGAGAGTTTTGTGCCAAAGAGGCTCAGCCGGGCGGAGTGAGGGAAGCAATTTTGTGAAGGAAAATTGGTGGGTTGGTGGAAGAAAACTTGACACTTAGCCTTTTGGGATAAAAGGACACATGTAAAATCCGCTCCGAAAGTTCGCGACCAATCGAAGGCGCCACGTGTCCAAGCTAGCGGCGAGCGGGAGTCCGGTGGTCGGAAGGATTTTTGGTTTTTTGCCAAAACCATAAAAGCACAAAGGTGAAAAGTTGGACCTCATCCCCGTGGACCAATTAGAAATCACCACGTGTCATCGGAGTAGTGGGGCTATGGAGGATTTTTGGAAAATTTTCCAATTTCGCGAAAAGGGGAAAAAGGTCAAATTTTGGCCCGCAGACCCGATTTTTTCCCTAATTTTGCCCTTTTTTCCCTAAATCTTCAGAGGGCCATATATTTTGATCCGAGCTCGATTTTAGTGATTTTGGTATCAATAGAAATCTATTGAAATCCTCTACACGATGGAAACTTTAATTTTAAATTTTGATGGATTTTTGTGGGATAAAAATGGGAAAACGTCTTTGGCATGGAAAAATTATAGAAAATGACCCCAACCACCAAAATTAATGAAGTATGGGCCTCTTTCTTGCTCTGTGAAGAAATGTATGATGAAGTATGGGATTTTTCATGGAAACCCATCATTTTGTAGGCTAATTAAATAGATCTTATCGGTGGTTGGAGTTTTAAAATTGATTTGCCCGCATTTTCTCATTTCCTTCATTATGTTCGAGCGATAAAAGTTAGTTTTGGCTCATTTTGAAAAAGGTTGTCCATATTTCTTCTCTACCTCTCCCTTCTTTTATTCCCTAGGGTTGAAAATGGAGTTTGAACCTCCTCCCCTTCTCTGTAATGGCATTTTTGCCTCTTACCCATGAAATGATGCATTGTGTAAATTCTGAGCAATAAAAAATGTGTTTTTGTGATGCATTTGTCCATCCATGGCTCATTTTCTTTGTTGTTTTCCTCACCTATATTCATTATAGGGTATTTGTGTATGTTTGGATGTTCATTACATGTTTTGGAGTTGTGTTCATGGAGTTTTGGAACATTTTTTGTGTGAAATCCATCTTTGTTCTATGATGCACTTGTCCATCCTTTCCATTGCTCACCTCTTCTTGTTCCATGGTAGTTTTGATAGATAATCAACACTTTCCTTCTCTGGTGTATCACCGTTTTAGTGTAGGCTTTGTTTTTCCTTGTTTTCTTCCTCTCCTTGTCTCCTTGGAAGTTAGATTAGGTTTAGGATTAACTTTCTTGCACTTTGGAATAGCTTGTGGTAGGTAGTTCAGGAAGAGGGACCAACCTTCTCTCGGAGAGATTTCCCCATTTGCAAAGGTCCCACACTTTGGGAAAGCTCAATGTTGTGCAATCACACCAAATGAATTTTCCTTAGAAAAGCATATCCATAACTCATTTGGGGGTGCTGTGAATTTGCACTAATAATCCCCTCATTAGAATTTATAGAATTAGAAAGAGAGAGAGAAGTGTAATCTCAAAATCCACTTTCCAGATAGTTACAAGGTACCATAAATGGGCTCAAATAATGATACATGACCTGTAAATGGCATTCCATGCTATCCCATAGCTTGCAAGAGAAAGAATGATTGTCCATGCCCATTTAATGCTCTCTCAACCACTTTTAAATCACTACTTTGAACTAGGTTTGTTTTCTACAACCTTCACCATGAAATCTTCATCAATCTTTGAATTTCTTATTCTATGTGTGTAGAATTCAGAATCATGATTCTAACAAGACCAATTTTGTGAAAATCCACTGAGAAATGCTCAAGTTATGAGCTTCGAGCAACAACATCTATTTTGGGATCTTGCTAGTCTTACTTACATTTCACGAGACTGTGTATTAATATTTTGTTGGAAAAGGCATTTAAAAATATTTCTCCCTCCTCCTAAATATTTCAAATCATTTAAATTATTTGAGACATAACAATTGGTGGGCTCCATTTTACATTTCTACCACTTTGCATAGTGAGATGGCTAAAGGTTTCAAGGTCCTTATATCTTTGCCCAAACTTAGCCAACTCGAAAAGATAGCTCTCCCCTTACATTGCATTATAGGGCCCTTTTCATTACACCCAGTAGGTTTAAACTTGGGGTATCAACCTACCTCCCAAAACTTCTACATGATTACATATGCATACCCACCAACCATCCTTTTTCATTGCATACGGCTATGCCTTATTTTCATTGGTGCTTCGCATTGTGTTAATGCCTTGGCTGAGTTGGTCTCCTATCTCAACATCTTTGTTGGTTGTCAAATAAGGACTTTATTGAAAGTAATAGTTAGGAGACAGAAAGTCCCTCCTCTTTAATGGGAGAGGTTCCCTTATTAAAGGCAAAAACCTAATTACAAATGTACAATGTGTAGTTTTAGTGAGGAACTTTGATATCATGAAAGTGTTTGATACAACAGATCATCAAATACAAAAAGATAGAAGAATTAAGGAATGGGAGGGGGCAGAATAGCACTCTCAGAAATATAGATAACAAAATAATTCCTTACTCATGCCATAAGGGAATCATATAGAATAGAATCATTTGCATTTAAAACCACAGGATGTTATTTCATAGACACAAAGTTCCAGAGATGACATCCACAAGAATACAAAGCTTCTTGAAGTAAAACAGACTAATGATCCAATAAATTTTAACAGATAGCAATGAAAGAACAAGATTAGATGAAATAGAAAGAAAGATCTTCTTGTATTGATAGCTTTTTACTCCTTTACACTTTCAAAAATAAACAGAGTTCCAGCCCCTAAAAATGGCAGAGGGCCCATTATATAACTTACAAATTGGTTACACTTGGTAACCATTTCTTTTAACTAAAATGTTAATTAAGGAAGTGCTTGACACAAGATCCTTAATTAGTTTACAATGAGCTCAATTTCAGAAAAAGGAGGAGAGGAGAAGCTAGAAGAGAAAACATCCACTTATTGTTGAGGAGGGCCCACCGACTTGAGAATCCATTGCCTGAATCTTTTCAATGCTTCAGCTATCTCCCTGCCTTATGGGACTGATGTGTTGGTAGTGGCTTGAGACCAAGTGCCTAGACATTTCTCCATGTCCTTATCGAACTCGGTATGTTCAAGGTATTCTTTATTAGCCTCTTCAATAGCAGATTGAAGTGAGAAAATATCCTTTATCTTCTCTTTGGTAATTAATTCCTCCTTGAACAAGTTTTTTTTAACAAATGCCCTAAACTAAGTTTTAATATCTTGAAGAGAGAAAGGAACACCTGAAGTTTCATCATGAAGATGATAGTGAATATCCTTGAAGGTAGATACAACACAAGTCTTGAAATATTCTCCCTTCTGCCAATTGTTTCTCAATTCTCCCAAGGCTTCTTCCAGAACTTTTATTTTCCATTCAACACTGAAGACCCATGACCTTGACAAGTTGTCCTTGACATCATCAAAAACTTTATTGGCCATTAATATCTTTTCATCAGCCTGTTCCATTCAACGAAGATCTATGATGCAACTACTCTTAAGTTTCCATTCTTTGTCCATAGTTCCAATAGAGGAGGAGAGTTTTGTTGCAGGATGACCACCTTCTCATTGAGTTTGAAGGCTTATACAATAAAATTCAAGCCTGCAATGATCATGTCATCTACCATGGCTTCCATATCCCTTCCATAAGTGGAATATCTGTGTATATCTTTGATACTCGAATTTCATCTTGACTAAGAATCATAAGAGGTGGAAGGGCAGCCAATGGAGCAGGATCCAAAACCTTATCCTTTGTCAAAAATGACTTGATGAAGCTAGAAAGAACTTGATTTTTTTCTTCCAACTATTCTATAGTTGGTTTAACCTTCTCCACTCTCTCAATAACCTTGGTTACTGTTTCCTGGAGGTTATGCACCTCACTCTCAGGAGTAGATTATCCCATGGGAATCCTAGAAAGCTCTAGGTTAGAGGTTAATAAATCTTGCTCTCCCTTATCAACTCTAGGCTTTGAAACTTCTAAAAATTGTTGGCCTTGAGCATCTATCACTATTCTTGAAGTTGTTTTAGCTCTCTTTATTGGAGGAGGAGGAGTAGTGCCTAACAAGGCTGCCACAACATCAAAATTTGGTCCCCCAATCTTCCTTCTATCAACCAAGGGTCAGACCCATGCAAAAGTAGAGGAAGAAGAAGAAGGAACAAGAGGTCCAAGAGAAAGTGAGCTCATGGCACTTAAAGTATCACCACTGTTTATTCAAGTAGAGATGTGAGTGAGGCATCTGGAGATTCTTGAGCAGAGGAATCAGTGGTACTTGGAGGTTCAATGCTAGGCACTTCCTTCTCTTTTCTATGGTAATTTTGAAGTTCCTCCAGGGTCCAGTACTTCACCATCATCACTTTCACCTAGAATAATAATGTTCTCTGGCCCTGAAGGTAGTTCTGAATTCCCTGAAATGGGTTCTTCCTCAATTGGCTCTTGTTTAACCTCCTTTATCTTCTTTTGGTATATTTGAGTAGAAGAAGAGGGGGTAGATGATTGATTATTTATTTGAGGAAGGAGGAGGGGTTTGTGCAGCAGTACCTCCGTGTTGGGTGTATGTGATTCCTTCCTAGGTGTGAAGTATCTTTGGAAGAAGATCCACTTTGATTCTTTCTAAGCTCTCGAACCCTTCTATCAAACCAAACCTTGGTTCTTACAAGGACAGGGGCAAAATCTCAACCAAGTCATCCTTCTCCTTATTGTACCAATCTAGATCTTCCAAAGGAGTATGCTTGATTAATGTCTCATATTCATAAGACAAAAATTCTTCATTATCATCTTGGAACCCTTCAAAATTTGGTAAAGATTGAGCTCCTTTATCATTTAAAGAAAATCTTCCATAGTGCCTCTGCCTTGCTTCAAAATCATCTACACAATCAGCCCAGTAGTCCTCAACATCGACTTTGTGATGATAATTTATTTTGAGGTTTTGCTCAATGAACTTCTTCAAATCAAAACAGGTCCTAGGCCTAAAAAAGTGGAAAGTGATGGGAGTAAGGGCCTTTTCTATATTTTGAGCATCTAAGGCTGTTTTGCATGTATAGTTACCCAAGGAAATAGGGAAATGCAGACCATAGATTTTCTTGTCCTGCAGGTTTTATGTAATCTATTCAATTATTCGCATAATTCAATCAGAGCCATTTTGTCATTAAAAACATGGGGAGCTTGAGAGGTGTGTTTTCATAACTAACCAAATTGATATATGAAAACCTCCGAACTCGAATGAAGAAAGCTCCATACTTTTCTATAGGTTCATGGCCTCATTAGAAATTTTCCTTGTAGTATCACCTTCTAAGAGCCTCACAATATACATGGTAAAGGCATCATTAACCCTCCCGAAGTTGTGGTTACTAGTTTCAAGGGTGAATTGAGGGTAGTATGCATAAATGTGTTCATCCTTCCGGCCCTCCATGTATGTGAATCCAAACCACCGCCGGGATGTTGCTAGGGAATACATGAGATAAAAAGTGATATAGAACTTCTTAGTCTATTGTACATTAGACAATTACTCTCAAATTTATACAAATGATTTCTACCCAATTTATGTTCGACTACCTTTTGTAGATGATGTTGATGAGAGGGCACATCCAGAAGTGAAAATCATTGGTAGAGGGAAATCCCATGACACAAGCTAGCAAGATGATGAAATCAGACAACTCTTCATTGAAATCGGCCCTAAATAATTCCTAGTCGGGAATGCTCTCTTCTTATGGTTATTCAAACATGATTTTTCTATCCTTGCCTTATATTTATCACTTTCCTACTCGAATAGAGTCTGAGCTTGAGCTTGAGTGATAACGATGGAGTCTTCAACTTTTGGAATCCGTAGAGATAGCGAAATAGTAAGCAAACCAATTTGGCAATCAACTCCCCATGCACATTAGACAATTATTTGGTGTCGGGTTAAAATGCCCACACAAGAGCACAAAGGTGTTGGAACATTGTATAGAGATAGGAAGCCCACCACATACGTAAGACCTGCTATCATTGATCATTTGTACCATGGGGAAGGATTAGGGTTAGTCAATCTATTCCAAAATCCCCAAAATCCGGTGTCGAACCTCACTATCCCCGATATCGGGAATAGAGGACTCGAGAGGTGAAACCTGTTCTTGACCCTAGAATTTAATCTTCATGTTTGTAGTGTACAGAGAAACAGACTTCAAGGATCAAATTCGCAATGAAAAATGCAAAGAGAATGGGAGCACGATCAAATGATCTTAATCGCAGGATATGAGAAAATGATGGCAAGTGAGCGGTGTGTGTCAAATGCATAGAGGATAGTCCCATTAAATAGCCATTTAGGAGAGAGAAGGTCATAAATGTGCATTAAATTCATATTGCACCGACTCAAAAAGATAAGAATCGGGAAGAGTAGAAAAAACTGGCTTGGATGGTCTTTGGTACATTTGGGACATGAGGGACACAAAGACGTGATCTGGCTGACATGGGCGATGTGGGTCAAGTGGGCCAAATGAGCACAGGTGGTCCAGAAACTTGGAAACGTGAGGGACATGAAGACATGATTTGGTCCGATGCACATGATGTAGGGAAATCGAGCATAGAAGGTACATACACTTTTGATACAGATGGGACAAAAGTAAGCAAAGAACCCGATCCACTGATGCGGGTGATTCGGGGAACATAAAGCCTAGGTTAAAATGGAACATATGGACAAAAAGTTTCGAGGGAACCAAAAGTTAAAAGATTTTTAGGGAATGTGGCTGATCGGGGGAACAAAAGCCCAAAAGACTTGGGACATGAGGGACAAAAATGTCCAACGAGACTCACAAATCACCAAAATGAATCCAAAAATGTGAATTTTACTATCTCCTCAACTTTTCACTTCACTAGAACATCACTAAAGGGTGTCAACCCCAAATTTTCAATTTTTACTTTCAAAAGAGGGGAAATTTTGGGAGGACAACAAGCACCACATGGAGGGATTTTTTTATGCATCAAGATGCTCACTTTAAAACTCCCAATCACCTCATTTCCTAATCGCCACATCCCCATGCCTTGGTTCAAATGCCCACTTGGCGAGTCAACCTTTTGGCTTGGTGCTATTCTTCACTATGTAATGCGGGCATTTGGCTTGTGTGGGGAATACCATCTAACTCAACCCATTCCATTTACTTCACCATCCTCCAAATCGGCCGACTCGAGCCTATCACATACTCCGCACTTGCATTGGGTTTCCATGGCCCCCATTAAATCCTCACCGAGGCCTTTGACCAAATCAATGCCCTTAATACATTGGATGCACGGTGAATTCAGCCCCCATCATACAAATGTCCGATGAGCCGCGTGGGATCTCTAACCTCGATTCTCCCACATATAGTGTTCCATGGAAATTTTGGGCCTTCAATGCACTGTGTCTTAAGTTCACATGGGATACTCGAGACCCGATTCTCTACCATGTCCACACTAAACTTGCCACTGTTGGCTCGGTTTTCCATCAAGTTCAACTAGATCAAAATTTCACACATTGTGTAAAAATTACTACAACATGGCTCAACTTTCTTATCAGCTTAGGACTTGTTTGATCCTCATGGAAAATTGGTCCTTTCATGCGAGCCCAACCCGTGAGCTCATCTATCTCTAACTCTATGTTAACTTATTGACTTGCCTAAGTCTTCTTTGTGTTCGACCCCCTTTACTAAAACTAACTCGGCCCCTTCACATCCATGATGGAGAGTTTGAAAAAGATTTTTTCCTTCATGAAAATTTGTTTGAGTCGCTACTAACTCTACCCAACCAACATTGTATGAGTCATAACATGAACTTGTAGTAATGTTGCCGGTCTACCACTGATGTGAATAGCTTGGTGATTCTCAACACACGGCCTCATTGTGACTAGGGACCTCAAAATACATTTTGAGCTCACATCGGTCACTAGGAGCTTTGCAACATCTCATTAATACATGGGGATTAGTTTATATTTCACCTCACCATAGTCCACAACTCGGCCAAGTTTAGGAGAAATCTTCATTGTCCTTCTAAGCATAGATCGACTCAAAATTTATTACAATCACTTACTCTCAAAATCACGGATCGCACACCTCGGTACCTCACTAGGAACCTCATAGATTGGCCCACCATTTATGCACCTAACCTGTAACATAGAACTCGGTGGCTATTCGATTCAATCTGTGATTCCTTCCTTTTGATTTTGTCATTAATAGCTCGGTGGGTTGTCATTCATGGGTCGGGTCTACATAAGAGTGGTTGCCTTCATTCCCGAGCCCTGCTTCGTTCCAAAGAAAAATTTGGTTCACTACATAGCTTTGATATCGATTTTAGCCTAGCCTCTCTAATGCAGGGCTTACAGGTCTTAGAGCTTGATAACTTGATGATATTTTTCAACTAGGGAGCTTGGCCATATTTTTGCTAAGAATTTTCCTAACTTGGTCTCCACGATGTTGTTTTTATAAGCTTGGTTTTATTCCTACAACGTGCTTAGGTTATGCCTCTGTGTAGAGTCGATAGGGCTCGAGTTGGGCTTGCTTCCTTGTCATCATACCACAAGTCGGTGAGCTTGGGATTCTATCAAATAGTTGTCACTGTTACAATAGATTTGTTGAAAATAGACATCTTGGCCACCAAAAGAGACCGGTTTGTGTTGCTTGAGCTAAATAGATTTGCAAAGTTACCTCAAACAACTCAATTTTAACCCAAAACAACTCGATGAGCTCCCTCTTCTTTAAAGCAACTTGGTTTGTGAGTATAAGGAACTTATTGAAACCTATTCAACTCTTTCCATCATATTTTTCCACCTCACTCATTTTTGCTTGCTATATTGGTCCCACTTCTAGTTGCTTTGAGTTGTCCGATTTCATGTGAGGGGTGAAATTAGATAACAATTTTGGTGACTCGTGGGGCCATCTACTTGCTAAATGAAGTGTGACCAACTACCTGTAGCTATCCATTGGGCATGGATTCTTCATTATCATCATGAGCTGATATAAACTTTGAGAACCTTGACCCCAAAACATTTGGGATTTTGTTTCTTGCATCTAGAATTGCCTGTTGTTTCTTGCATTTTCCAACTCCAATAAGAAAATCTTAAAATTTATTTTGTGAGAGTGGAAAATTGTCTTCAAAATTGAATTTCACCCATTCCTACAACTGTGACCCATGAGGCTAAATGATGGACACCTTTAATCACTACCTCAACATATAATTTTTTCCAAGTATGAGTAGACAAGACTGATCTTGCAAGGTGAATCATAGTGTAGAATTGAAGTGAAACACTTGTTAGCTTGGACATCATGGAACTCTATTAAAGTCTGATTTTCTTTCTTCTTCATAATTTTCCACGCTACACTAAATGGATTTCTGGCCAATCCTTTGATATCTTGTAAGGGCACTGGAAGATAGATGCAGTTATTCTCGAAAGGAATTAAAATCTCCTCCCTAACTAATTTTAGTTGCTCAAAATTTGTTTTGATTCAAAGTTTACAATTGTTTCCCTACAACTATGAACTTTTTTGCTATAACAATTGAATGGCATGGTGCATCGTATTGCTTAAAACCACATAAAAAAAGCTATATACAAAAAAAAAAATCATACATGCCTTAAGTAATACATGCATAGTGTGCACAAGAAATTCTTCTGTTGAAAAAAACTTACTCCTACCCTACACTAAGCCGGAGAAATGGAAAATTTCAAACAAATCCTACATTGGTGATGAGAAATAACTACCCTTTCTCACAAATTTCAGCCATGTAGATGATTTGACACTAAGCTTAGTTGTGTTTGATAGTGAAAAATTGACTGCATGATGATTTCCCACTCCACCATACATTAAGGTATCAACTAAAAATAAGATAAATACCTCTCCTAACTATTCCTCATTTGGCCCCAAGAGGCATGAGAGGCATCGTAGTTGATCCTTATCATTTCAAAATTCTTACTCATGCTTAGAAGAAAACATGACCAAATTTGGATCCTCCTTGGCTCAACAAACCCAAGTATTTGATTGGGAAAGGTCCGGTCTCGTTGATTTTGCCTCGCTTCTATGAATTCCAACTTCAATAAGGAAGTCTTCATGTAGAATTCCTAGAAAAGGTGACTGATGAGATGATCTTTCCCTTATTTTCACCTATAGACAACTGAGGTATCACCTTGGTGAATGGTATAGGAGAGATAGAATATCCTTGGTCTTTTCCCTCCTCTCGCATCCTAGAATGGAATTGGGAATATTGAATTCTTCCAGTGTTGATTCAAGAGGCATGTTGTCCAAGGATCTCATTGTTGAAGGGTGAGTGATAGAGTAGAAAAAGCTATAATATCATAAGATTTTCTCCTTCACTCATCCAAGTCAAATAAGCAATCAAGCTCTTCATTGTCTTGCATGCCAAAGCTTCTTCCTCCCGTATGATGACCACAAAATATGCAATTTTTTCATCATGGTCTTGTCCTTCTTCAAACATGAAGCTAGTGAATTCAAATTCTTCCAAAAAATTAGATTTTTGGAGAGGTTGAATAGGATAGAGATCTGAAATCTCTTGTGCAACCAGATCATGATTCAATGCCTATGAATTTGTTTTTCTCACCTCTATATGCTCCTCTTTAACTGGACTCAGAGCTGGTTGTTCTTCCTCCACCTTAACCGATTAGGCATCTAAAATATGACCATCAATCTTCTCAAGCTGAGTGCCATCATGGACAATGCATTTAGAGCATACCGACTACTAATCTTCTTCTTGTTCCACTACTGTTGCAAAATCAACTTCTACCACCACTTGTTCTTCAACTCTAGCCTCCTCTGTAGGATTCACCATCAAGGGAATTTTTTCAATTCCAAATCTTTGAGCCCATATTTTCAAATTCTCTATCATTTCTTCTTTTTTAGGCTCTTCTTCTTGTTGCCCTTGGTTGGATTGTCTAATTTTCATCTTCCCAACATGGATTTGGGAATACAAGAGGAGGGATGGGTTGGGTTACAACTGATTTTGTAATTATTTGTGGTGGTGGGGAAGGTAGAACTTCTTGTTTCTTTGGAGGGGATGACTTCTTGGAAGGGAAAAGGGAAGAATAATTGAGATGGAGTGATAGATTAGAGGATGGAGAAGGGAACTCGACACTTGGGGCAGCATACAATGGGCTTGACTCATGACAATGCTGAAATGATAAAGCTTGGGAAGGAGAAAAAAGAACTAGGAGCTGGTGGTTGACTTACCCATTTAGAAGGTTGTCTTGCATTTTTCTCATAAGCATATATCTCCTCATTCCACTGTGCAAGTTGGGGTAGCATCTCAACCATAAAATCAAGATTCTTCTCGCTAGTTATAGTGTCTTGGAAAAGGGCCTTCCCATGGAAAAGGTTCCCTATAGCCAATTTTGAATGCTTTCATATGAGTTGTAGCCCGAGAACACACCATATTAGCCTCCATTATTTGAATTTTCTCTCGAAAATCATTGTTCTCCATGTAACTATTGTCACTATATGCATCCCCTTGTTCTTGATAATATCCATAGTCAAACTAGTTTTGAAATTTCTCATATGGGTAAGCATAGTGGTTCTAAATCTGATCATAATGCTGATCTAGAGGAGTTGTGAAGCTCATTAGAGGCTGATTGCATTGTTGTAAGTGTGAATTCCACTGTGGGAATGAAGCCATGATTGCACAACTTCATAGAATGGAAGAAAATGAAAGAGATGGAAGGGAAATGGATGGAAGTGGATGGAAGGAAGGTCTACAATTTAGAGATTGGGTTGTTTGGACCAAATGGAGTCACCATATGTGTTTTTAAATGCTTCCAAAAGCTAAAATTCCAACAAGAACACACCAACATGTTGAAATGAAGTCTGCTCCAAATGTTGAATATGCACTCCTATTGAAAATCAAAATTTAAATGTTATCCCACCAAGCGTGCTAGAACTATTATCACTAAATTATAACACCCACTGGAATGAGATAGTTTGATGGAATGGGGCATCTAGTATAATTTGTGTAACATGGGGTTATCTCTCAAGCTATTGGACTTGTGGGCTTGAGATAACCCTCCAGAGAAAGCCAATTCTTGCTCTTAATCCTATGTATCATAAACTACTCCTAATGTAGGTGAGAAAATATTTAATCCCATTCTAACCTTCCAAGGAGATAGGGAGAGAGAGATGCATGAAATTAAACCTACACTAAGAGTGGTGATACACCAAGAAAAGGAGGTGCTAGACATAATCCAACTACTAAAATAGAGAGAGGTGAGAAATGGAGAGGGTGGACAAGATGCACCATAGACCAAAGATGAATTCACATAGAACACCATTTTTTCCCATCAAACACAACTCCCAAAAACCTACAATGAACATTAAAAGTATGCACAATATACCCTGCAATGAAGAGAGGCAAGTAGAGACAACAAAACATGCAAAGGATGGAAAAATGCATCACAAAACATAGTCTATTACTCCATTAAAAGTTTGCAAAATACATAATTAGTGGGAAAGAGGAAAGAGAATTCCATTACAAATCATGGAGAGGAGGCTTGAAGCTCCACATTCAACCTAGCATAGAGGAAAGAGAGAGGGGGTAGAGGAAAAATGACTAACTCCTTTACAAATGAGCCCCTCATTACAATTTATAGAATTATAAAGAGAGAGAACTATAATCTCGAAATCCACTTTCTAGCCACTTGCAAGATACCATAAATGTGCTCAAATGATGATACATGACCTAAAAAAGGCACCCCATGCTATCCCATAACTTGCAACAGAGAAAGAATGATTGTCCATGCCCATTTAATGCTCTCTCAACCACTTTCAAATCACTACTTTAAACTAGGTTCATTTTCCACAAAATTCACCATGAAATATTCATCAATATTTGAATTTATATATTTTTTTGTGTAGATTTTGGAATCAATATTTAACAAGACCAATTTTGTAAAAATCCGTTGAGAAATGCTCAAGTTATGAGCTTATGAGTGATTGCAACTCTTTGGGATCCTTATAGTTTTACTTGCATTTCATGAAATTGTGTATTAATATTTCTTGGAAAAGGCATTTAAAAATATTTATCCCTCCTCCTAAATATTTCAAATAATATAAATTCTTTGGGTCATCAAAATTGGTGGGCCCCTTTTTACATTTCCACTACTTTACATAGTGGGATGGCTAAACATTTCAAGGTCCTTATATCTTTGCAGCAAATTCAGCCTAGCTCGGTCGGGCTAGCTCTACCCTTACATTGAATTAGAGGGACCTTTGCATTACACATCAAAACATTTGAACTTAGAATATCAACCTATGTCCCAACATTTCTACATGGTTAGCTATGCATACCCACCGACCATCCTTTTTCATTACACATCGAGCTATTCCTTATTTGCATTGGTGCTTCCTATTGTGTTATTGCCTTGATCAAGTTGTTCTTATATCTCAAAGCACCACATGGAGGATTGTTTTTATGAATCTATCTCCTAACTTTATAAATTATGATCACCTCATTTCCTAAGCACCATGTCCCCATGGCTTGGTTCCATTACCCCCCGACGAGTGAATCTTCCTCGGCTCGATGGTCCTCTTCGCTATATAATGGGAATTTGTCTTATATGGGGAACACCATCTAACTCGACCCATTCCATTTTATTTTCCATCCTCCAAATCATTGACTCGGGCCTCTCACATAATCTTATGCCTACATTAGGTTCCCATGGCCCCTGTTGACTCTCGCATCCTACCTTTGACCAACTTGACGCTGTAATACGTTAGATGTGGAAAATTTGGCCCCCATCGCAAAAATGTTCCATGGGCCATCCGAGCTCCCAACCTTAATTCTCCCATATATAGTGTTCCACGGCCATTTCAAGCCTTGCATGCACCCATGTCCTAAGTTCAAACGGGACACTAGGGACTCAATTATCTTCCATTTCCACACTTAACTCGCCTGGATAAATTTTCCTTCAAGTTCGATCTTGATCACTATTGCATGATTTGTGTCAAAAAAATCATTGCAACCCGGCTTGGATTTATTATCAACTTAGAACTTCTATTGATCCTCATGGTGAATTGGTCCTTTCATATAGAGCCCAACCTATTATCTCGTTTGCCTTAAAATCTATGCCAACTTCATCGACTCACCTAAGTCTTCTTTGGGCTCGACCCTTCGTACTAAAAAAAACTTGGCCCCTTCACATCCATGATGCGAGTTTGAAAAACATTTTTTTTTTTCCTTCATGTAAATTCATTTGATTTGCTATTGCATGAGTCATAACATGAACTTGTAGTAATGTTACCAGTACCCACCTTTGATTTGAATATCTTGGTGATTCTCAACACATGATCTCATTGCGATCGTGGGACCTTACACTCATTTTGAGCTCACGTCGGTCCAGCTGGGAGCTTTGCTGAATGTCTCGCTAACACACGAAGGCCTCATTATACATTACACTTCACCACGGTCCACAAATTGGCCAAGTTTGGGGGAAATATTCATTTTCCTTCTAGCACAAATTGACTCCATAGTATATTACAATCACTTACTCTTAATAATCATTGATCTTACCACTTGATAGCTCATTGAGAACCTCATACCTCGCCCATTGTTTATGCACTGACCTTGTAACATAGAACTAAAAGGTTGTTCAAATAAATATTTGAGTTCCTCCCCTTTAGGTTTTTCATGAATAGCTTGGTGGGTTGTCATTCATGACTCGGGTCTACATAAGAATGGTTTGACTTTCATTCCCTGAGCCCCATCTCATTCTAAAGTAAAATTTGGTTCACTACATGGCTTTGATATTCATTTTAGCCTAGCCTCTCTAATGTGGGGCTTACAATCCTTAATGCTCAATAACTTGATGAGATTTTTAACTAGGAGGTCATCCATATTTTTGCTAAGCATTTTCCTAACTTGATTTCCATGATGTTTTTTGTATGATCTCGGATTTATTCCTACAACATGCCATGTGTTCGCCTCTATGTAGAGTTATTAGGGCATGATCTAGGCTTTCTTCATTGTCATCATGCCACGAGTCATTAGATAAGTATTCTATCAAATATTTTTCATTTCTAACAAATTAGTTGAAAATGTACAACTTGGACACCAAAAGAGCTTGGTTTGTGTTGCCTTAGCTAAATAGCTTTGCAAAGTTACCTCCAACAACTTGGTTTTTCACAAAACAACTCAACAAGCTCCCTCTTATTTAAATCAGCTCAATATACAGCTCATTGGCATTGTATTACCAACAACTTGGATTGTGAATACAAGGCACTTCTGAAACTGATCTTGCAGACTCACAGCATCCCCCGGACATCGATAAGATTTCTAGGTTGATCACTCTAACATTGTGTGATGCACAACATTGAAACTCTCTACAAGTGTGGGACTTGCAAAATGAGAGAGGAATATCCGAGAGAAGGTGGTTCCCGCTCCTAAACTACTCGCCACAAGCTATTCCAAAGCAGCAAGCTAATCTAAACCTAATCTAACCATGCCAAGGAGAGAGAGAGAGAGAGAAAAGGGAAAAACAAAAAGCCTACACTCATGATACTTGAGAAGGAGAATGTTGAACATCTATCAAAGCTGCCATGGTAGAGAGGTGAGCAATGGGAAGGATGGATAGATGCATCACGAGCCGTGGATAGATTTCACATAGAAAATGTCCCTAAAACTCCATGAACACAACTCAGGACACTGTAATGAACATTAAAATATGCACAAATGCCTTAATGAAGAGAGGCAAGAAGAGAACAAACAAAAGACAAGCAAGGATGGAGCATGCATCATGAAACACATTTTTGTTGCTTCAAAAGTTTGCACAGAACATCATTTCAATAGTAAAAGGCAAAAATGCCAAGAGCAAGGAGGAGGTTCGAACTCCATTTTCAACCCTAGAGAAGAAAAGAAAAGAGGCAGAGTAGAAAGATGAACCACCGCTTAGAAAGAAACCCCTCCTTACAATTTATAGGAAGAATGAGAGAGGGAGAAGAGAGGAATTCGAAATCTGCCCCAACCACCTCTAGACCGCATTTAAATCATATCATTATGGCGGTAGGTGAGAACCCCACGAACCCAAAAGTGGCGAACTGTATTTTACATTTTTAAGAATTTGTTCTCACCCAATTAAAGATATCTAGTCATAGTTGGATAGAGGACCTCGTAAGCTTTCCAAAAATTCCAACCTTGCATGAATCCGAGCTCCCTATCAAAAGTTATGGCCATCTGAATATCTTGCTAAGTCTCGCTTGCGCTCGTAACTGCGCCTTGAAGGTGCACCATAAGCACATCCATATTCGTGTCGACATACCCTTACATGTGCCAAGGTGTGAATTTTGTCATGTTATGTTGTGCACCATTTCCATGTGCCAAGGGCGCATCTTTACCCTGCCGACACTCATTGCTGTGCACCACTTAGTGCGCAAGGCGCATCCTTTACCCCTGATCGACACTCATTTCGTGCTCCACTTTCCGCCTTGCGCATACATTTTAGTGTCATGACACTCATTGTCATGTGCCATTTAAGTGCACCAAGGGTGATCCTTTACCCTATCGACACTCATTTTTCATTGCCACAAAAATTTGCATACATTTTAGTGTCAACACTATACATGCCACTTGGACACCAAGGGTGCATCCTTTACCCCTGCCGACACTCATTGCTATGGTTTGTGCCAGGGCACATCCTTTACCCTTCGAAACTCATTTCGTGTGCCACTTTCCGCAGCTTGGCGCATACATTTTAGTGTAACACTCATTGTCATACGCCAACTTGCACTCCAAAGGTGCATATTTCGACACCTATTTTCAAAACAACTCAACGAGCTCCCTCTTCTTTAAAGTAGCATTCGGTATAGAGCTCATTGGCAATAAATTGGGGTAGTTTCTTTGAATATTCTTTGTTTGAATACTGGGAGGAGGAAAGATACTTCAACAAAAACCTCTTAAACTCTCCCCAACATATTTTGTGACCTCACTCATTTTTGCTTGCTAGATTGGTTCTCACTGTCTGGTTGCTCCGAGTTGTCCAATTTCATCTAAGGGGTGAAATTAGATAACAATTACCATGATGTCAGTCACCGAGTGCTTATAGAATATTTTTTTGGGGCCAACTATTGATCACCTTGAGAAGACATGTTTGGATTCTTGTTTAGAGGAAGATACTACTACAAATTACCTCTTCTTGTCTGAGAGGCTCGATCCAACCAACTCTCATTGGATATCTTAACCAGAGAACTTAAAATTACTGGTGGAAAAAAAAAATGATATATGTTGTTATGGAGATGATAGCAACTTTCTGCACTTTTGGGACCAAAAACTACTATTTTTGGAAATTAGGTCCCATGAGCTTCTATTTTGGTCAGTGTCACTTTTTCAACTTGTTATTTGCACTGAGGTGTTTCCTTTACATTTTTGGCCCTATGTAGATTTATTGGGGTCAATTCAAATCACTTTATATTTTTGGAAAGTTTCTTTTTTCTTTTTGCTTTTTTGATTTTTTTGACCCACATGCCCTAGTTTTCTAGTTTGTGTGATTTTCACTTTGTTCTTCTTTTGAAGAGTTTTTACGTTTTACAAACTTACTAAAAATGGCAAGTGTGAACTAGTGGCACTTTCTATTTTTAGAATATAAAAATCACCATGTCATATTGACGAGAAAAATTTGTATTCTTTCTATGTTTTTTATTTGGATTATATGTACAAATTTTTAATTCAAACTACATCCGGATTGACAACAAATGAAGGAAGAACACCTAGGGCACAAAATTTAAAATGAATGCCATAAAAAATCAAAGATTTATTTCAAAGTTTAGTTTTTTTCATCTTCAATGCATTTAGATGAGGAATATTTTCTCCAAGTTTCACTAAGATTTGATCACCTGGTTTATTAGTTATGAGCAATTCTTCGTTTTGGAGCCTAGGGTTTCTAACAACCACATAGTTATGTTTTTTTCTCATTAGTCTTCATTATTTGCATTACATGAAGCATGGAATGGTGGAAGAAATATTTGAAGGTGGTATAAATTTTTTGGAAGTAGAAAAATGTCGGGGTGAAGAAATTTTAAAATAGTTGGAGCTTTCAAGTGTGTGTTGTAGAAGTAATGAAAGAAGGCGAAACAACACGACAATGAAAAAACTTTGCATATTTTTAAAGTTGGGAAGGGTTGAAATTTTGTGAAAAAAATTTCACCAAGGGCTTGTGTACTTGGTGCAAAAAAATTTCCTCATCCCTAATGGGCTACATGTCGCGAAGTTATTTGCGAGTTGAGGATGAGAGGGGGACTAAGAAAAAGCACTTAAAACACCGTCCTGAGGTCGCATGGGTGACTGGGGGATTAAGAGGGAGAGGGAAGAATTTTATTGCATTATATACACTAAGTATTTGGTGAAATTTGTGCACAAAAGTATGTCACTCTCCCATTGGCTCAAATTTCAAGGCAAAATTTGACTAACTATGGAGTTATACCTGGGGAGCGCTTTGTCAAGGCCATATCTTGAATTCCTAGAGGATATTTTTGGTGAATGTTTATATGATTTGGATTGAAAATCACCTTTAGAATCCAATGGTGGTGGTATCAACTCTTCATTCTGACATATACTCCCTGAAAAATAGGATTTTTGTCTCGGCTCCAAAGTTGTGGATGCGGAAAACTGGTTGTGGACAGAATGCACATAGGTTTTGTGAAAATAATGAGATTACCATCCTCTAGGGATATAAAATACCTTTTTGAAAATATTTTTTTGACTCATAAATCCTCTCAAATCTCCTAGAATTGCTTCTTGAAGCTCAGGGGCTATTTTTACATTGTGCACTCTTAAGCCTCCAAGACCCACTTTTGTTGAAACTAATACAAAACTTGTGAAACCTCCCAAAATATTCTAAAAATGATTTCAAAATGTTTCTAGATCTTTGATACACCTCCTCAAATAGTCCAGGACTTTTTTTTCTACTCCGGGGGGTGTGCACCAACCTTGAGAAGACTATGGAATAACCTTTCCTAAAGCTTTTCAAAAGCATGTTTTGATGGATCTTGCCTTGAAGTACTTGGAATGAATGGATACCCATAAATAACCTATGGGAATACTGAAAAAACACCTTGAAATACTCATAGAGGGGGAATAGGAATGATTACAGATGGATTATGGTGATATGAAGGATTACTCATAATGACCTTTGAGAAAACATTTTTGGGTAGGGTATGGTTGTCATGCTTGAAAATTGGGAATTTTCTTGTTACAAATTTACATGAAAACAACTAGATATATCTTGGGGACATGTTTTGGATTGAGCACAATGAGGACATAACATGAGAACTCTAGAATCTCAATTTCAGTTTACCTATCATTGCCTTATCCATTGAGCTTAGAGTCATAAGAAAGATATACTACATAACTTTCTTTATTGAACACACACAACACACAACACACAAACATAAGGGAAACACACAAAAGGGAAAAAAACATGAAGCATAAGAGAGGAGACTATGTTATAGGGGAGGGATATTTATAGAGGTGGGGAAATAATATACACATACCTAAAAATGGGTTGAGAGAAGTACATGCCATCATGAAACAACAGATTGAAGTCTTGACCTTTGAAGCACAAAAACTGTTATTTGATCAAACCATGCTTTTGTGATGGATTTTCATGGCTTGAGAAGAATAAGTCACACTAGTAATCCATCTTCATACTCATACTACATAGAGAATTTTCTTGCATCCAATGAAAACTTTGTCACTTTCTCAAAACTCTTGTACCTTGATGCTTCCGCTTGACGCCCTGTGATCATGAGACACTATTCTTCCATGTATTCAAGAGTGGGAAAATTGATATTTTATGAAAAAATTCATCCTATTTTAATTTCAAATTAAAATCATCTCCTACATCAGCAAGGTACTCAAAAGGAGTGAGAACAAATGGATTTTCTTCCCATTCAAAAACTTCTCTTGAATATCTTGCTTTGTTGTTTCTCTGAGCATGTGTTTTCTAGAATGTGTGCCACATCATTGGACTGAATGTCTTCATTATCCTCGAGAGCTTAATGGAAAATTAAAACATGTTCAAAACACATGGGAGCTTAGGAAGTGAGTGCAATATGATTTTAGATCACTTTCCAAGAATCATGTATACTCTCGCTTTGTTGTCCAGAGCAATTGTCACAATATCCATATGCTCGAATCCCATCTTGGTATCAATCTTGAAATTTCAACCTTAAATTTCTTTGTAGGAGTATTTACCTCAAGGGAAATTTTCCATGTGAACTCTTTTTCGCACTATTAGTGGAGCATTCCGAAGTGGCTAGAAGCAGATGATTTCAAACACACTCCCAAGAATCTTGCAACTTTTCACTTTTTTCTGAACAACTTTCTTCAATGCAAATCAGCTTAGAATTTTCCTTAAAATCTTCCTCCATGGAAGGGATGTTGAATTAAAGATTGAGAATATTCAAAGAGGATTATAGAAACTTCCTTCTTTTATTATCACAAACCTCTTTCGCATTACATGAAATAAAAATACATGTTTTCATATTCGCTCTTTCCAAGGAAGACATCAATTTCATTTATTAGATATTTCTTGGTATCAAACATTGGTATAAAAATGAGAAGCAAAAATAGCCTCATAAATATCTTGAATTTCCATATCCCAAGTTAGAAACTCGAGACTAAGTTGAGGGTCTTGGTTTCTTTATAGCCATCAAGATGTCTCATATAGATGGCTCTTCCAAGAGTTCACCATAGGATCATCTTCATTCTCATTGGAAAAATATTTACATTGTGCTTTAGAAGATGGTTGAAAATATGATCCATACGTGCCCATGATTCATTCAAAAAATCCCCGTTCACTTCTTCCATGCTCTCTATTTCCTAAGGTTCACTTTCTTGTAAGCAAGGGCATACTTGATTCACAAAACCTCTTGACACGGAGAAGAGGTCCATGCTCCATGGGAAGGGCACTCCATCGAGTTCAAAATCCATATCATCCTCTTAATGGGAAAAATGGGACCATGTTGGGGTGGAAGTATGAGAATAATTTTCAATTATATCTTAATCATTCATTATGGAATTGTCTTGCTCACATGGATGATGAAAAACTTCATACTCATGGTGATGATCATTCTGCTCTTTGGGTAAGAAGAGGTTGTACTCGAACTGTTCATTCTCCTTGAATTCAAAAAGGAAGTGGGATTCTTCCATTCGATCATCCATGATTGAATCAGGAAGAGAATTTGATTTCTTCAACATCTTTATTTCTTCATTCAACATTTCTACATCACTTGAAGAATAAAAAAGGAAGGAAAATTATCCATGACCATCTTGAATTCATTATCTTTGGTCCATGATGTAGGATGAATTTCTTACACTTCTTCACATATCTCCATTTCATTATTAATTGAAAGATTAAAATTTGAAAGGAGATTATTCATGCTTGCTTTGAACTGGTCATCTTTTACTTCTTCATTGTTGATGGAGTCTTTGGAAAAATTAAATCATCCATCATGAAACAAGGATCTTCCTCTCTTGAATCCATTCTCCTCTAATGGGTTGTTCCTCAAGCCAAAATGAGTTGATGAATGGTGGTTCCACCTCCATGTATTTTTTTATCTTCTTCGAATGTGTTTCTTTGATTTTCAATAGAATATTCAAGATAGGATACATTCTTAGAAGCATCAAGAATCTTCCAAGGATGAACACCTTATAGTGTAGACAATCATTAGGATCTTCTTGAGTTTCTTCATCCTTATCAACACGAGGTGCTTCGAGGTGTTCATACCTTTTTTGCAGAGCTAAATCATACCTCCAAATTTCATGATAGGATTTGGGGTTAGAATTTCCTTCTACTATCTGGAGCCTTTCCACATACTCTCTTTTCAACATGTTCATTTCTTCATCACCGTATGCAATGAAGTCATCTAGAGAACAAAAAAAGGGAAATGTTCTCAATTTTATAGTGAGTTGTGCAAGATTGTAAAAATATTCTCCAAGTGGATCCTTCATCATTTTCCATAGTGCTGATTTGATTTTCATCAGGGTCTTCTTCCATAGGAAAAATATCCTCTTCTTCTTCCTTTCCATGGGCTGATTCAAGTTGCTCATACATCTCTTGCAAGGATTCAACATATTTCAAGAATTTCAAGATAGATTTGTGGACTAGAATTTCCTTGCATAGTGCTTATGATTCTTTCCATATAATCAATTTTTAAGGCTGCCATTTTGTCATTTCTATATGCAAGGAAATCATCCCAAGGGAGGGTGATGAAAGACATGGCCCCAAGCTTTTCATTTAGTTGTGCATGATTGATAGTATTACCTTCGACATATTCTTGGGCTTCACACATTATCTTGTATTTTCTTTGAATCTTTTATAGAAGCTCCTACTTTCTTTTTCATTGGCAAGTTCTGGTTTCTTTCCTTTTTCTGATTGCAAGTTATTTCTTGAAGTAAGAGACCCATTTTCTATTCTTGAACTTACATCTTTGTAAGAATTAGTTTGGAACCATGGTTGATCAACAATATTTTTTTCTGGAATGATCTTCTTCTTCTTCTTCTTCTTGTCACTCATTGGTACTTCACTCCAATCTAGAAATTTATTCATTGTGATGTGGGAAACAAACGTGACAGGGGTTCATTCCTTGATAGAGTCACCTTCAAAAATGATTTTCTTTGAAATGAAATATTTTTTATATATATTTAATATATATATTATATTATATATTTTGGGAAGAGATACTTTTTAGGTGCACTTGGGAAAATATCTCCCCAATGGATTCACCAAAAAATGTTGGTGAGAAAATTTTTAGGTGGATAAATTAGGTGTCTCCACTAATGTTCATGGGGCTACGCCCCTCTACATTGAATGGTGCAACTCCCATTATTGAAAGTAAACTAATCCTAATCCTATCTAAAACTTGTGGGTGGCTAAATTTTCTAGGGATCACACAAGGACACTCCACTGAACCTATGGAAAAGTTCTTGTATAAGGTATAAGGGAGGAAATTACAATGATGAGGGGAAAGAGAGGAAATTAGGAAAGGAAGATTACTGCCATGAGTAGATTATAGAGCTCACACCCAGTAAATGGAGTAGTTTAACATTCAATATAGAGGAAATAAAAATGAAGCTATCTAGTGAGATGGACAACCCGAGACACCAAGTTCTCATATTCATCTATCGAAGATAAAAATCTCTTGCATCACTATACTTGCAAAGTGCATGAAAGAGAGAAGTGGAAGAAACAAAAGATTCTTATAAAAATATGTTTATTTCATCAATGATGAGAGGAAACCATTCATACAAAGCTACACACATTCATACATCTTAGAAATCATAAACTCTATTCCTTGATTGAAATTTACACAAGTTGTACAAAGAAAGGGAAAATAAGAAAACATGTAGAAGAAATGTAGCTTTATTTCATGTATATGGATGACACAAAGTATAACAACATATTACGATCCACTATTTCTACAAAGTACAGAATTTTTCAAAATGCAATTTTCAAGATCCTTTGGAATGGAGAAGCCATCCCAATTTATAGCAATGTGGATTGACTCTTCTCCTACCCCCCACATGACTCTTCATTTCTCATTCAACTTATGACTTTTCACCTTCCTAGGAAGTGAGAAATAAGTTCCTTTTTATAAATTAAAGGGATTTTATAATGTTACTTTATGAAGTCACTTAAGTGAATGAGACAAAATATAATGATTATGCCCAATGAAGAATTAGAAATGGGAGAGAAAGAATAGGGAGAAAGAGAGAAGGAAGGAAAATTGCCACATGATGAAGAAACCTCCTACTAAGATAAATCTTATTGAATCATGCCTCCTGATGGTGGATCTTTGGGGTGGGTTCCTTTTCCTTGAATTCCTTGATGAATTGAGCTATCACAATTGTCATCTTATCTTCCCCTGGAATGCAAATGCAGCCCAACACCTTAGTCCATGTCTTAGGGACACCATTGATCCTTTTACATTGATGAATCCATTCTTCATGATCCATTACAATTGCAACAATGTTAATCTTGATGCCGAACATGGACTATAAATTTTCTTTATTGAAGGAAAGAGAGTCACCTTCCTCCTTCTTGACCATATCTTGAAATGCAATGATGAGTTCCTTTGATGATGAGTCTTTAGTGAGTGGAGGGAACTCAAACCTTTGAACACAATGGTAGACTTCATTCAAGATTCTAGAAACCTAGAACCAATGGGAGTCAATTCGATATAGACCTTTTGAGCATTACATATCATGCATCTAAGATGCAGATCCAAACTTGAGACAAGTCCCTCGGTAGTTGATGCAAACACTTCCTTTCTCACGAGGGTGTGAGAGTCAAAAGAACTAATTTCAAATACCGTGGGAGTGTCTCATCCAATGGCCGAATTCCTTTGCAAGATCCTCCTTCATCTTATTTAATTCAAAAAATATTTCACAAGCATAATTGATGAGAGAAATGATGTTTCACACAATGCCTTGCCTTTCTTGATGATTTTTCAATCTTCTTTTCATAGGCTTTCCCAATATATGTATTCATGTTCTTTCTTGATTGACTTGGGAGTCGATATTGCTGATTGGAGGAATATCTTTGATCAAAAGGGAGGTGTTGATTCGACCTTAGAGAAGGGTTGAATGTATGAACTGAGACCTCTTACATGTTCCTCTAGTTGCACAATGGTTTTTTTTGTATTCTTTTGGTCCGAGAAAGAAGATGAGAGGTGGTTTCTCTAAACATGTGAATTTCACCTTCGTGAGAATCTTGAACCAATGAGATGTGGGTCAAATCATAATCAGATGGAGTCATTTATTCAATGGGATTATTGTCATTATTATGCCATAAATTTCAACATATTGGTTACCTGAGGTTCCACTGAAGAAGTGAGAAGCTACCTAGGATTTATTTCTTCACTTGATCTTCAATATTATGAAGATTTCCATGAATCTGGGAATGGTAGAAAGTTTCATTGTTCTTGGCCCACTCTCGATCACTTCTTGAATCCATGAAAATTGATCTTCGGGAGTTAATACAATGATTCATTCACTAAAGTACTTGAAGAATCTTTTTGTGGGGTCATCTCTTGATCACCTTGAGAAGACATGTTTGGATGCTTGTGCAGAGGAAGATATTACTATGGATTACCTCTCGAATATCCCGAGAGGCTCAATCTGAAAAAATATCCTTGGATGAACCAAAAAAAACAATGAACTTGAACTTCATGGTGGAAAAAGAAATGATATATGTTTCTTAAGAGATGATAGTAAATTTCTACGCCTAGGACCAAAAACTACTATTTTTGGAAACTAGGTCCCAGGAGCTGCTATTTTGGGCAAAGTGTTACTTTTTCACCTTATTGCTTGCCTTTGAGGTGTTTTCATTTACATTTCAAGCATATAGTAGATGTCTTAGGGTCAATTCAAAACAATTTCATATTTTTGGAAAATTTTATTTATTTATTTATTTTTACTTTTTGATTTTTGACCCACGTGCCCTAGTTTTCAGTTTGTATGATTTTCATTGTTCTTTCTTTTAAAGAGTTTTGTTATTTTTGGAAACTTACTAAAAATGGAAAGTGTGAACCAAAGAAACTTTATATTTTTAGAATTTGAAAATCACCATGTTGGATTGATGAGAAAACTATGGATTCTTTTTGGGTTTTTGACATGGATTTGTGTACAAATTTTCAAGACAAACCACTTCCCAAATTGATGGAAAATAAAGGAAGAACACCCTAGGGCACAAAATTTCAAATGAATTCCATTAAAAATCATGGATGTATTTCAAGGTTTGGTTTTCTTCAGATTTAAGGTGTTTTTATGAGGAATATTTTCTCCAAGTTTAACGAGATTCGATCACCATCTCATTAGTAATGGGCAATTCTTCGTTTTGGAGCCTAGGGTTTCGACAACACATAGTTATGGTTTTTAACTCAAAATTCTTCATTCTTCACATTACAGCAGCATGAAATGGTGGAATAAAGATGTTGAAGGTGGTAGAAATGTTATGGAAGTAATAATAATGGTAGGGTGAATAAATTTTGACATTTGGAGCTTTCACGGACGGACGTGCGTAAAGCAGTAAATGGAAATAGGCAAGCAAAATAATACAAAAACAAAAAATAATTGCATATTTTTAAATTTGGGAAAGGTCACACTTTTATGCACCAATTTCACCAAGGGCTTGGTGTACTTGGTGCAAAAAACTACACTCCATCCCTATTGGGTCACATGTCATGAAGTTATTTATAGATGAGGATGAGAGGGGGCTAAGAAAAAAACAAAAGGGAGAGGGGTGAATTTTATTGCACCATATGCACCAAGTATTTGGTGTAATTTGTGCACAAAAGTTTTCCACTCTCCCATTGGCTCAAATTTAAAGGCAAGAAATTTGACTAATCTGTTGGAGTTGTACCTGGGAGCCACTTGTCGAGGAAATATATTGAGTTCCGGAGGAGTTTTTTTAGGTGAAATTTTATATTATTCCACTTGAAACTGACTTTATGAATGGTGGGGGTATCAAATTTTGATTATGATATTTACTCCCTAAAAATAGGCTTTTTGTTCTAGCTCCAAGGTTGCGTATATGGAAAATTGGTTATGGGACGAGAATGCGCCTAGGTGTTGTGAAAAATATGAGATTACCATCATTGAGGGATGTTAAATACCTTTCCAACGATATTTTTTTTGAATCCTAACTCCTGGAGCTTTGAGCTCCGAAATACTTCCTAAAGCTCAAGGGTTGTTTTTGCACTATGCACTGCTTAAGCCTCTAAGACCCACTTTTGTTGAAACTGCTCCAAAACTTATGAAACCTCCCAAGAATCTTCCAAAAATGATTACAAAACATTCATGTATCTTTTATACATCTCCTTGATGATTCTAGTCCTTTCCTTCCACTGGGGGGTGTGCACCAACCTTGAGAAGACTAGGGAATAACCTTTCCTAAAGCTTGTCAAAAAGCTTGTCTTGATGGATCTTGCCTTAGAAGTACTTGAAATGACTAGATACCCCTAAATCACCTATGGGAAACATTGAAATGACACCTTGAAATTCTTAGAGAGGGGGAATATGACTGACATAAGGATTAGGGTGATATGAAGGAGGACTTAGAATGACCTTTGAGAAAACATTTTCAAGTAGGGTATGGTTGTCATGCTTGAAAATTAAGAATTTTCTTGTTGCACATTTACATGACAACACCAAGCTAATCTATTATTTGATCACACCTTATTTTATAATTTCATGATATTTATTATGTAAAGCTTATGCTTAATAAATTTTTAATCCTACTCATAATGTTCCCATTATATTTCTTATCATGTACATCATGCTAAGGAGTTTAATATATTCTCTATGGCTCATGTCACAAGTATTCCTATTGGATAAGAGTTATAGTTAGTTTACCATGTTGTATATGTGCCTGATCTATCATATAATCTAATTTTATACTTGATGTTATTTCAATTTATTGATTTTTCCTTGAATTTGTGTATGTGACTAATGTGATTTATATTCCCTATATGCTATACATTTAGCTTATTCCCGATATCCCTTTTAGTACCCAATGTGCCATTTACTTTTGGTATGTGCTTGATGTACCTTTTACACTCTTACTAATGATTTAATTTTTCATGTATATAATAACTATTAAAGTGATTGATATGATTTCTATGTGCATTATCATATATGTATGAAATGTTTCCTAGTGCATGATGTTCCTTCCATGTCCCTTATATTGTTGTTGGCAAAATATTTTTCACAAGGAAAAATTAGCTGATTTTCACCAATGCTTTGGGATTGTGTCACTCCTGCTTTTAAAAGGGAGACTCCCTTTATTGAATGTTGATAAAAAAATATCGTGGGTGGCCAATAAGTCAAGATCACATAAGAACACTCCACTGAACCTGTGGAAAATGCTTACACCTAGTGCAAGGGAATAATTTTCTTGAGAGGTGAGGTAAAGGGAGTGAGAATTTTGGGAGAGGGGTTAATCTTGTAAATAGGAAATAACATATTTTTACAAGATTTAACTAGAATTTATCCACACATAATTAAAATAAATAAAATTTTCTAAAAATGACAAGACATAATGAATCATGAACACATAATTTCATTAATCCATTCATCAAAGGCTTTAACACCTTTCTTGGTTATACAATATTGTCATATGCACAAAGATAAAAAGAGAGATAGAGGAAACATAGAGAAAATAAATGGAAGAATACCATATTTTGTTTGCTTCTTAGTAGTGCAATAACTATCTACTCAGAGACTCACAATTGACAACCTTTTGGAATGAGGGAGTCATATAATATATAGATTTTTAAAAAGACTCTTCACCTACCCCCCACATAACTTTTCACTTACCTTTACAACTTGTGACCTTTCATATCCCTAGTAAAAAAGTGAGTTCCTTTTTATTAATTGAAGGAAAATCATTACAATGTTTGAATATAGGTCACATTTAAATGAATGAAATAAAAAGAGAAAAAGTGATCCCCTTTTAATGAATAAATAGAACATGAGAGAAAAGAAGAAGGGGGAGGGAATGAGAGAGAGGGAGATAGCTATGCCGAAGAAGATGTTGCATCCACTGATGAAGATCCACCTATTGAAGGACTTTGGGAGAGTACTCTTGGGGAAATATCTATTCCTTTGAACTCTTTTCTGAAACAATACATTGTGGGTGTTACTTTATTTTCTTGAGAAATGTGCTAAAAATCAATGTCTTGATCTAATTTTCATAAGTATTTTGATGCTTTTACATTTCTTGAACTAGACTTGATGCTCCTTTGCAGTGTTGGAAATATCACATCTGATCTTTGCAAGGGATTCCAAGGTGTCCTCATTGAAGGAGAAGGGGTCTCTTACCTCTCTTCTAACCAGCTCCTCAAATGGATTCAAAAGATCATTCACCAAAGGTGCTCCAAGTTTATGCACTTCCTTTCTTATGTCCTATTGCATCTATGAAGTGAGATCATCAAATGAATCAAGCTCATCAAGAACACAATTTAACATCTCATATCATGTAATCAACTTCTAAGACCAAATTGGAGACATGTTCTCGGATATGGAGTTGAACACATTTTTACCACTAATAAAAGAGAATTGAGTTAGCCCATTTCTATCAGTAGCAAAAATACTTGATCCCAATGCTCTTTTTCTTTCTTAATTTCATATTTATTCAACCTTTATTTTACAATAGTGATAAGCATGAATTAAAATAGAGAAAGAATATATGGAAATAAGGTTTTACCTTTCTCAAGGATTTTTTCCACCCACTTGTCATTGGCTCTCCCTTGCATTGTGTATCTTTTCATATTCTTAATCAAATCCGAATCAAATTTATTCATTAGAGTGACCTCCTCGGCTGGAGATATGGGATGGAATTAGGATCCATGAATGATTGAACATATTAAGTGAGAGTTCTCACGTGTTCTTCCAACTATTCAATCTTCTCCTTGTATTCTTCATTTCTCACAAGAAGATGATCAACATATTATTGGAACAAATGAGCATCTCCGTCATGTGTTGCTATTCCTAAGGGAATTTTTGTCATCTCATAGTCTAATGGATTTATCTCCCCAACAACATTTACTACTTTTAGCTGAGAAAATTCTACATATTGCTTTCCTAAGGTGCCAATGAAGAAACAAGAAGTTATCTAGGATTTCTTAACTCATTATGCTTTCACTATCCTTGAAATTTCTTAAAATTATAACACCAATTCCTATTATACTATATGAGTATCACCTCCAATCATATCTTGGATATATGGAAAGATCTATGCTATTGATGGTTTGGCACTAGGCATGATTGTAGTTTCAAGCTCAGATGAGGAGGTACTTCCTATATTTGGTGAGTTGATTCCGCAATGGAAGAAGAAATGCTTGGAGATTAATGGATGAGAGGGATCTATCTCCTCTTATTCTATATATTCTATAGAGTGATGAGTTACCTTTTACTTCTTGTGCAAACTCATGTAGTGATAAATTTCAACATCTATTTCTTTCCTCTTCACGGGATCTCTTGAGTGATAAGAACTTGTAGTCCTCTTGGGTGCCTTTAGAGATGAGAGATGAGATGCCTGCCTTATGAGAGTATGAAGACCACTTGATTCAATGAGTAAAACCCTCTTTTTCTTGAACCAATCCTTAGATCTATGAATAAATTACATGTTTCTTTCATTGATATCTCTAGATTCCCAAACACTCTAAGAGACCAAAGAGAGAGGTGAAGCCTTCACTATATTATATTTAGGATCATACAACTCAATTCCATCATCTTCCACCTCATCCATGAAATAATAAAATTTTAATCTCCTCATTTGTCCAATGGTCATCCTCATGTGATCTCTCTTTCTTACCTCCAAATCATCCAAGCAGTTGATCAATAATCTTCAATTTGGGGAATGTGGTGTAACTTAAGAAGATGGAAAGGTTTTGAGATTGCTTCAGGTATCAAAATCTGCCCCGGGTGTGTATGAATAGAGGCTCAAAGTGGAAAATAAATCTTTAGTGTTTGATGCATCAAAAAAATATTTCATAATAATAAATAACAAGATAGATAGGGAAAGACATGCCTTTCTTCTTGTGGTTCCCGAACTTGTTTTTGATATGAGAAAGCTGCAGACATAGCTCAAACATTACTATGTTGTCACTAAGATACCTAGGGATTTTATGAGTGAGGTCAAATATAGAAACTATGATATAGGATGACATGGAGAATTGAGTGAAGTATGAACCATACTTTTTTTTATCAATGTTACAACTAGTGAATACAATCTCGGTCAAGCAATATGATGAACATGGTGAATGCATAATCATAGAAAAGTGGTGGTTTCTTTATTTGAGAGTGATTTGAGGATATATTTCATAATTTTTTGATTTATGTGAAACATTCGATAAATATTTAGGCCTCTAAATGGTATTTTTCTTGCGAGGGCATACACAAGATATGATGTCATTATGAACTTCTTGGTGACATGGAGGTGGAGTAAGCTGGCTATATAAAGTGGATGTTATAACTTATGATTTGTCCCCAATCAATCATCTGATTTCCTTCGGTGATGACGAGGATGAATTGTTCCATCCAATCCTGAAAGTCCTTTGTTGTTTCTTCTCCCATTATCCTTCTTAGAAAAATGATTGCATCCGAATAACCCTCAAGAAACTCACTCCTTGACAAGGTTTTTTTACATATGAGAGGGTTTCTAACCTTGTCTCAAGCATGATCTTAGTGTAAGTCCATAGAGATAAGATTTACTCTTTGATCACTCAAAGTATATGTAAAGTCCTTGAGATGATGACCATGTTGTTTTCAGGAGGAATTTGCATACATTGTGAGATGCCCTTCGGGGTGAGTGCGAGAGTATGGCATTGGAATTGTCATTTGTCCTCACAATCCTAGACTATGGCTCATATTGCTGACAATATGCTAGCACCAACTCTACAATATTTATTGAAAAAGGATGTCCTCTATCTTCAAACAATTCAATTGTGAATATGTTTTTCTTCAAGAGGTTTTCTTGGTCCTCCAAGCATTTTTTTTTCAAGTCCTCTAGGTCCATGTGAGTGACATCATTGTCACTCATACTTGAGTACTTTGTGGAAAATTTTGAAATGGGTAACATACTAGAGAATTTTAACTTCATGACTCAAAAAATCATCAAGATGAGTGGAAATAAAGCCAAAAACAACTTTTTGCACTAGAATCCAAAACTTTCTATTTTGGCAGGTAGGGTTAGGAGCTGCTTATTTTGGAATTTTTTTTTTTTTGCTCAAATTTTGTCTTATGAAGCTCCTAGCACACTTAATTCACCTCCATTGAAGTTACTTTACTATTTTTAGAAAGTTTAATTTTTAAACTTAATTTTTGGTAAACTTACTTATTTTGCCTAGTTTAATGTTTTCACTATTTTTGAATGTTTTGAGTAGTGAGAGATTAATATTTTTGGAGGATTAATATTGAAATAAATAAAATGCTAATCTAAATATGTAACACTGCTGATAAATGTGCATGAAATTATAGATATGACCCAAGAAAATAAGTAATTTAAATTTGAAACCCTAGTCAAAATGAAGAGACAAAAATATTTAGTTGATTCATGGTGATGTCGAAGATGTGTAGCTTTGGAAAATTGTTGGAATGGAGAGGAAGGTTGTCACAATAAGATCCAAAAATTCAGAGATGTTGGAGATGCTAGGACTAGGGTGCCTATGTAGGTTAATGGGCATTTGGGGTGCTAGAGACATATTCTGGGTGCTGTGGATCGCTCAAAAGTTGTGAAACACAATTTCATAGGTTTGCAAGATATTCACTTCTTCTTGCCTTTTCTCACATGTATATCTCTGTAATTTTTTTTTTCCCTAAAATCTACAATAAGAAATAACCACCTGCAAAACCCCCAAACTACATAAAATCCTAAAAAAGAAAGATGAAAAATGGGACACCATGTCTGTCTCGACTATCAACAAGGTTATCTTACAAGTGAGTACTACACTATTATTTCAGTTTTTAATTTTTACATATTTAACACCAAATACTTCACAATAAATCAAAACACTTTCTATTATAATTGTTTTGGGATTACAATTACATTGATGGAGAATACATTTTATAATGTTTGAGCTCCTACAAAGGTGGAGTCAAACTTCATCTTCAATCCTATCTCCTAGTATCTCTCTCATCCCTCATTTTGCTCTATCAATCCCCTAGATATCTCACACACAATTATCTACATGAGTTGTGCATTACAACTATTTACACACTCATGTATTATTTAAATATTAAATAATACTTATATTCTAATACACTAATGTTCACACTATGAACGTGATTTTCCTAACATTCACCCCCTTAGTGTGAACATGGGTGATTTTTTCTAGTACTGCTCATGTTCTACAGATGATGATTTTAAAAGAGTACCATCAAGTCCAACAAGTTTTCTAGTGGAACCATTAACCACTATGTATGTAATTTTGAAGAGATTCACAAACTCCCAAATTGGTTTTCTAGTGGACCACCAACCACTCCATAACAATAGTACACGTTTCCCCACCCCCATCTTTACATTCAAGGGAAAATACAATAAATATCACTCACGCAAGATTTCACTTATTACAAGATCGAACATGAATAAATCATTTGTTCTTATTACCATACACAATGAAAATTAAAAACAACAAAAATAAATGCCACAAATTCATTGTATGGCCCCTTCGCTTGTGGTTGGTGAGAGGTCATAGATAAACCTCCTTCCTCCGTTGCCTCCTTCCTCCATCATGTCTCTGCTTAACTCAAAAATGTCATTTTGAAGTTTAGTTTGAAAATCTCCCCCTCAATGTTTACTCAGACGTTGCGTACAAGCGATAATGTGTTCATAAGGAATTTGTTTTTATATTTAAAACCAAAAAATTGACTCACACACAATAACTTTATGACAAGGACAATAAAAAAAGTGTTGACAACATAAAATCTTAAAGTTTTATACAAATTACTAGTTAAAATGTGGCTAATATACTAAAAAATATAATATTTTAAATGACATACTAAAAATAACACATAAAATAACGACTTTAATTCATTTAAAATATAATAAACAAACTTAAATTTTTTTCACTTTGTTTCATTTCCACTTTGCACGTGGATGTCATAACTAAAATAACTAATTTACTTAATAACAAAGCACATAAAACTACATATACCACATATAATGAAAAACTAAAGTTTATAAACAAAACTAAAATAAAATAAACATTAACATTGACTCATAATAAATAAAATGACAAAAGACTTAAAGTTAACACGACTTACTAAAAAATGAAAAAGCTATTTGGACTATATCTAAACTACTACACAAAAAAAATGAAAATAACAAACTACAAACTTACATTTTTAGATGGATTAGAAAATATAAAAACAACCACGAATTTGAAAAATCATCCATGGATCAAACAAATACATGGAAGATCACGGTAAAGATGAACAATCTCTGATGAAAGCATGAAGACTCCAAAAAGATTGTCAAACGAGATTATTAGAATCCACGTCTAGGATAACAAGGAGAAAAACTATCACACTGAATTGAAAAGATAAATGATTGAGAATAGAATTTTGGGTTTTATCTAACCACTTCTCCACAAATTTCTCTGTTATATGCACCAACACATATTAAACTCCAATCACGTACTCAATTCACTTTATGCAAGCATCAACATCTGAAAAAAATGTATGAGAAGTCAATCAATACTCAGATGGATGGATGGATGAGTGGAAGGGACAAAAATAGTCAAACTTAGGTCCTTAAGGTGGAAAACCTTAACACACATCTATATGCTAGAATACGATTGTTCTACAATGCATGTAATAATAGCAAGTAGGGCATTAATGATTATTTTCTCCCATAAAAATTTTGACTCTCATTTTGGACAGCCTGCTCTAATACCAAATATTATTTCTAGTTTTGATTTTTACAAATTTAACATCGAATACTTCACAATAAATCAAAACACTTTCTATTATAATTGTTTTAGGATTACAATTACATTGATGGAGAATATATTTTATAATGTTTGAGCTCCTACAAAGGTGGAGTCAAACTTCATCTTCAATCCTTTCTCTAGTATCTCTCTCATCCCTCATTTTTATCTTTCAATCCCCTAGATATCTCACACATAATTATCTACGCGAGTTATGCATTACAACTATTTACACACTCATGTATTATTTAAATATTAAATAATACTTATATTCTAATACACTAATGTTCACAATATGAACATGGTTTTCCTAACATTCACACCCTTAGTGTGAACATGGGTAAGTTCTATCTAGAATCGCTCATGTTCTACAATCCAATGGTTTCAAAGAGTACCATCAACTCCAATAGGTTTTCTATTGAACCATTAACCACTATGTATGTGATTTTGAAGAGATCCACAAACTCCCAAATTGGTTTTCTAGTGGATGACCAACCAATCCATAGCAGCATATATGTTTCCCCACACTTATCCTTACATTCAAGGGAAAATACAAGAAATATCACTCACGCAGAGCTCACTTATTACAAGATCAAACAAGAATAAATCATCGGTTATTATTACAATACACAATGAAAATTAAACAAAAATAAATAAATGCCACAAATTCATTATGTGGCCCCTTCACTGCAGTAGCTGAGAGGTTAACCTCCTTCCTCCATCATGTCTCGCTTAACTAAGAGAAATGTTGTTTTGATGCTTAGTTTGAAAATCCCCCTCAATGTTGACTCGGAGTTGCGTAAAGGCGATAATACATCTGTCAGGATTTTTTTAATTTTCAAAAAAATTTGACTCACACAACAATAACTTTATGACAAGGAAAATATAAAAATGTGTTGACAACATAAAATCTTAAATTTTTATATAAATTACTAGTTAAAATGTGGCTAATAGACAAAAAATACAATATTTTAAATGGTATACTAAAAATAACACATAAAAAAATGACTTTAATTCACATTAAAATATAATAAAAAAATTAATTTTTTTCACTTTATTTCATTTCCACATTGCACGTGGATATCATACCTAAAATAACTAATTTACTTAATCACAAAGCACATAAAACTACTATACCACATATAATGAAAAACTAAAGTTTATAAACAAAAAAAAATAAAATAAAATAAACATTAACATTGACTCATAATAAACAAAATGACAAAAGACTTAAAGTTAACACGACTTACAAAAAAATGAAAAAGATATTTGGATACACAAAAAAATGAAAAATAACAAACTACAAACTACAAACTTACGTTTTTGGATGGATTAGAAAATAAAAAAATAACCACAACTTTGACAAATCATCCATGGATCAAGCAGAATGCATGGAAGATCACGGTAAAGATGAACAATATACGATGAAATCCTAAAACTCTAACAAGATTGTGAAATGAGATTATTAGAATCCACGTCTAGGGGTAACAAGGAGCAGAACTATCACACTGAAATAAAAAGATAAATGATTGAGAATATAATTTTAGGTGTGATCTAACCACTTCTCCACAAATTTCTTTGTTATATGCACTAGCACATATTAAACTCCAATCATGTACTCAATTTGCTTTATGTAAACATCAACATCTTGAAAAGAATGTATGAGAAGTCAATCAATACTTAGATGGATGGATGGATGAGTGACAGTGGAAAACCTTCAACACATATCTATCTCCTAGAATACATTTGTTCTATAATGCATATAGTAATAGCAAGAAGGGAATTAATGATTATTTTCTCCCATAAAAATTTTGACTCTCATTTTGGGCATCCTACTATGATACCAAATATTATTTATCGTTTTGATTTTTACAAATTTAACATCAAATACTTCATAATAAATCAAAACACTTTCTATTATAATTGTTCTAGGATTACAATTACATTGATGGATAATACATTTTATAATGTTTGAGCTCCTACAAAGGTGGAGTCAAACTTCATCTTCAATCCTTTCTCCTAGTATCTCTCTCATCCCTCATTTTTCTCTTTTAATCCCCTAGATATCTCACAAACATTATCTACGCGAGTTATGCATTACAACTATTTACACACTCATGTATTATTTAAATATTAAATAATACTTATATTCTAATACACTAATGTTAACAATATGAACATGATTTTCCTAACATTCACCCCCTTAGTGTGAACATGGGTGAGTTATATCTAACTTTACTCATGTTCTACAATCCAATGGTTTCAAATACTACCATCAACTCCAATAGGTTTTCTATTGGAACCATTAACCACTATGTATGTGATTTTGAAGAGATTCACAAACTTCCAAATTGGTTTTCTAGTGGATGACCAACCAATCCATAAGCAACGCACATGTTTCCCCACACCCATCCTTACATTCAAGGGAAAATACAAGAAATATCTCTCACGCGGGAGCTCACTTATTACAAGATCGAACAAGAATAAATCATCGATTATTATTACAATACAAATGAAAATTAAACTCAACATAAATAAATGCTACAAATTCATTATGTGGCCCCTTCGCTTGTGGCTAATTTCGAGAGGTTAACCTCCTTCCTCCATCATGTCTCTTCTTAACTTAGAAAAATGTTGTTTTGAAGCTTAGTTTGAAAATCCCCCCCTCAATGTTGACTCGAGTTGTGTAAAGGTGATAATACATCTGTAAGGATTTTTTTATATTTTCAAAAAATTTGACTCACACAAAAATAACTTTATGACAAGGAAAATATAAAAATGTGTTGACAACATAAAATCTTAAATTTTTATATAAATTACTAGTTAAAATGTGGCTTCACATTAAAATATAATAACGGACTTTATTTTTTTTTCTCTTTATTTCATTTCCACTTTACACGTGGATGTCATAACTAAAATAACTAATTTACTTAATAACAAAGCACATAAAACTACTATACCACATATAATGAAAAACTAAAGTTTATAAAAAAAATTAATTAACATTGACTCATAATAAACAAAATGACAAAAGACTTAAAGTTAACATGACTTACTAAAAATTAAAAAGTTATTTGGACTATATCCAAACTACTACTACTACAAAAAAACAAAAAACTAAAAACTACAAATTTACATTTTTAGATAGATTACAAAATAAAAAAACAACCATAACTTTGAAAAATCATCCATGGATCAAACAGAATGCATGGAAGATCATGGTAAAGATGAACAATCTCTGATGAAAGCATGAAGACTCCAACAAGATTGTCAAACGATATTATTAGAATCCACGTCTAGGATAACAAGGAGCAAAACTATCACATTGAACGAAAAGATAAATGATTGAGAATAGAATTTTGGGTTTGATCTAACCACTTCTCCACAAATTTCTCTCGTTATATGCACCATCACATATTAAACTCCAATCACGTACTCAATTTGCTTTATGGAAGCATCAACATCTAGAACAAAATGTATGAGAATTCAATCAATACTCAAATCGATGGATGGATGAGTGGCGGTGACAAAAACATAGTCAACGCTCGGAGTCCTTAAGGTGGCAAACCTTCAACACACATCTATATGCTAGAATATGACTGTTTCTAGAATGAATGTAATAATAGCAAGAAGGGTATTAATGATTATTTTCTCCCATAAAAATTTTGACTCTCATTTTGGACAGCCTGCTTTGATACCAAACATTATTTCTGGTTTTGATTTTTACAAATTTAACATCAAATACTTCCCAATAAATCAAAACAATTTTATTATAATTGTTTTTGGATTATAATTACATTTATGGATAATACATTTTATAATGTTTGAGATCCTACAAATGTGGAGTCAAACTTCATCTTCAATCCTTTCTCCTAGTATCTCTCTCATCCCTCATTTTTCTCTTTCAATCCCTAGATATCTCACACACAATTATCTATGTGAGTTATGCATTACAACTATTTGCACACAATCATGTATTATTTAAATATTAAATAATAATTATATTCTAATACACTAATGTTCACAATATGAACATGATTTTCCTAACATTCACCGCCTTAGTGTGAACATGGGTGAGTTCTATCTAACTTACCTACTCATGTTCTGACAATCCAATGGTTTCAAAGAGTACCATCAACTCAAAAGGTTTTCTATTGGAATCATTAACCACTATGTATGTGATTTTAAAGAGATCCAAAACTCCAAAATTAGTTTTCTAGTGGATGACCAACCAATCCATAGTAGTGTACATGTTTCCCCACACCCATCCTTACATTCAAGGGAAAATACAAGAAATATCACTCACACAGAGCTCACTTATTACAAGATCGAACAGAACAAATCATCCATTATTATTACAATACACAATGAAAATTAAACACAACAAAAATAAATGCTAAAAATTCATTATGTGGCCCCTTCACTTGTAGCTAGTGGAGAGGTTAACCTCCTTACTCCATCATGTCTTTTCTTAACTCGGAAAAATGTTGTTTTGAAGCTTAGTTTGAAAATCCCCCTCAATGTTGACTCGAGTTGCGTAAAGGTGATAATACATATGTAAGGATTTGTTTTATATTTTCAAAAACTTTTGAATCACACAACAATAATTTGATGACAAGGAAAATATAAAAATGTGTTGACAACATAAAATCTTAAATTTTTATATAAATTACTAGTTAAAATTTGGCTAATAGACCAAAAATACAATATTTTAAATGGCATACTAAAAATAACACATGAAAAATGACTTTAATTCACATTAAAATATAATAACAAACTTAATTTTTTTTTCACTTTATTTCATTTCCACTTTACACATGGATGTCATAACTAAAATAACTAATTTACTTAATAATAAAGCACATAAAACTACTATACCACATATAATGAAAAACTAAAGTTTATAAACAAAAAAATACATTGACTCATAATAAACAAAATGAGAAAAGACTTAAAGTTAACACGACTTACTAAAATGAAAAAGCTATTTGGACTATATCCAAACTACTACTACTACAAAAAAACAAACAAACTACAAACTACAAACTTACATTTTTGGACATATTAGAAAATAAAAAAACAACCACGACTTTGAAAATCATCCATGGATCAAACATAATACATGGAAGATCACGAGTAAAGATGAAAAATCTATGATGAAAGCATGAAGACTCCAACAATATTGTCAAACGATATTATTAGGATCCACGTCTAGGATAACAAGGAGAAAACTATCACAATAAACTGAAAAGATAAATGATTGAGAATAGAATTTTGGGTTTGATTAACTACTCTCAAAATTTTCATTATATGCACCAACACATATTAAACATCAATCACGTACTCAATTCACTTTATGCAAGCATCAACATCTCGGGAACATAATGTATGAGAAGTCAATCAATACTCGATGGATGGATGGATGATTGGCAGGACAAAAATAGTCAACACTCAAGTCCTTAAGGTGGAAAACCTTCAACACACGTCTATCTCGGGTAGAATACAACTATTCTACAATGCATGTAGTAATAGCAAGAAGGGCATTAATGATTATTTTCTCCCATAAAAATTTTGACTCTCATTTTGGACACTGCATTTTCGATACCAAATATTATTTCTGGTTTTGATTTTTACAAATTTAACATGAATACTTCACAATAAATCAAAACACTTTCTATTATAATTGTTTCAGGATTACAATTACATTGATGGAGAATACATTTTATAATGTTTGAGCTCCTATAAAGGTGGAGTCAAACTTCATCTTCAATCCTTTCTCCTAGTATCTCTCTCATCCCTCATTTTTCTCTTTTAATCCCCTAGATATCTCACAAACATTATCTACGCGAGTTATGCATTCCAACTAGTTACACACTCATGTATTATTTAAATATTAAATAATACTTATATTCTAATACACTAATGTTAACAATATGAGCATGATTTTCCTAACATTCACCCCCCCTTAGTGTGAACATGGGTGAGTTCTATCTAGTACTGCTCATGTTCTACAATCCAATGGTTTCAAAGAGTACCATCATCTCCAATAGTTTTCTATTGGAACCATTAACCACTATGTATGTGGTTTTGAAGAGATTCACAAATCCCAAATTGGTTTTCTAGTGGATGACCAACCAATCCATAACAAAGTGTACATGTTTCCCCACACCCATCCTTACATTCAAGGAAAATACAAGAAATATCCCTCATGCAGGAGCTCACTTATTACAAGATCAAACAGGGAATAAATCATGCGGTTATTATTACAATACACAATGAAAATTAAACACAACAAAAATAAATGGCACAAATTCATTGTGTGGTCCCTTCACTTGTGATGGTGAGAGGTTAACCTCCTTCCTCCATCATGTCTTTGATTAACTCATAAAAATGTTGTTTTGAAGCTTAGTTTGAAAATTGCCCCCTCAATGTTGACTCGGAGGTGTGTAAAGGTGATAATACATCTGTAAGGAATTTTTTTTATATTTTGAAAAACTTTTACTCACACAAAAATAACTTTATGACAAGGAAAATATAAAAATGTGTTGACAACATAAAATCTTAAATTTTTATATAATTTACTAGTTAAAATTTGGCTAATAGACCAAAAAATACAATATTTTAAATGGCATCCTGAAAATAACACATAAAAAAATGAATTTAATTCACATTAAAAATATAATAAAAACTTAAACAAAAAAATCACTTTATTTTATTTGCACTTTGTACATGGATGTCATAACTAAAATAACTAATTTACTTAATAACAAAGCACATAAAACTACTATACCACATATAATGAAAAACTAAAGTTTATAAACAAAAATAAAATAAAAAAACATTACCATTGACTTATAATAAACAAAATTAAAAAGTCTTAAAATTATCATGACTTACTAAAAATGAAAAGTTATTTTGACTATATCCAAACTACTACTACTACTAAAAAAAAAAAAATAACAAACTACAAACTTACTTTTTCGGATGGTTTAAAATATAAAAAAACAACCATGAATTTGAAAAATCATCCATGGATAAAAAATAATGCATGAAATATCAGGGTACATATGAACAATCGATGAAAGCATGAAGACTCCAACAAGATTTTCAAATGAGATTATTAGAATCCATGTCTAGGATAACAATGAGCAAAATATCACACTTGAATCGAAAAGATAAATGATTGAGAATAGAATTTTGGGTTTTACTTGACCACTTCTCCACAACTTTCTTGGTTATATGAACAAACACATATTAAACTGCCATCATGTACTTAATTCTCTTTATGCAAGCATCAACATGTGGAACATAATCTATGAGACGTCATTCAATACTCAAATGGATGGATGGATGCGTGACAGTGAGAAAAATAGTTAACACTCAAGTCCTTAAGGTGGAAAACCTTCAACACATGTCTATCTACGCTAAATTACTTCTATTCTACAATGCATGCAATAATAGCAAACATGACATTAATGATTATTTTCTCTCATAAAACTTTTGACTCTCATTTTGATAGATACTGCTCACGATACCGAGATATTATTTTAGTTTTCATTTTTATAGATTTAACATTGAATACTTCACAATAAATCAAAACACTTTCTATTAAATTGTTTCGGGATTACAATTACATTGATGGAGAATACATTTTATAATGTTTGAGATCCTAAAAAGGTGGATTCAAACTTCATCTTCAATCCTATATCCTAGTATCTCTCACATCCCTCATTTTTTCTATCAATCCCCTAGATATCTCACACACATTATCTACGTGAGTTGTGCATTATAACTCTTTGCACACTCATGTATTATTTAAATATTAAATAATACTTATATTCTAATACACTAATGTTTACACTATGAACATGATTTTCTAACATGCACTACATTACGGACCCCATGTAATTTGTGTGTGTGTAATTGTGTGTGTGTGTGTGTGTGTGTGTGTAGATGAAATATTCCCAAATGTATCCTTGGAACAAATATAATTTTTTCCCACTCAATACAATAGAAAAATACAATGGAAAAATATAAACTTCTAAAGCTAGGAAAACGGGATCGATTTCAGCCAAAAACACCCAAAGTTAGATACAATAATTATTTTTATTCCCGAACCCTAGGAACAACCCCGGAGAATTTATGGCAAAAATCAGATTTTACAACAACTAGAAGATAATTTAAATCTAAAACCCTAACTACTGCAATATTCAAGATAGCATAACTTCTCTACACAACTCCAATGTAGGCAAATGACATATGCCCAAACTTGAAAAAATACAAGGAACAAGATGATTTAAATCAAATTATAACAAGAACTACCAAACATGTAGATATGGCCCTCCTACTATTTCAGACCACACATTTAGGGATTCAAATGAGCTTCAAAAATAATTTTCTCTATCCCATATGCTTGCCTATATTTTTAGGAACTCATATAAGAATCAAAAATTTTGATGCCAAATCAACTAAGAAATCAGATCTGAAATCTGATTATAAAATTAGTAAAAAACCCTTTGAAAAAATCATGAAACTAATTGGCTTATTTCCTAAAAATATGTAGATTATTTAGCAATTAAAATAAGATATAAATACCTCCAAAATAAAGTCAAATCTTCCCTAACTGGGTTGATCCAAAAGAAGATGAACTCGCTTCAATTTTATTCCTCAAATGCCTTCAAATACACTCTGAAATGACTAAAAATAACACTCAAAATATGATTACAATCAATGTGAATTTCTAAATGAAAAACCCTCATAACTCTTGGGGTTTTCATCCATAAGAGAATAAATTACTAAGGGATTTCATCCTTAGAATTTATTTGCAAAAGATGAAGCTCAATATAAAGGAAAATGGCATAAAATATTTTTGGATGATGGAAGAGGCAAGTCAACTTCCCTTTTAAAGGAAAAGGGCCAAAAACAACCTCCGAACCAGCCAATGAAATTACATACTCATTCTTAGACCAGGTCACATTTTCTAGGAAGGACCTTTGACACACTTTACTAAAATATTCACTCCTAGAGCTGGTTGCATTTTTCCATAGGAGGAATGAAAAACATAAATAATATTTTATCCTTCCTAACTTTATTATCCCTCTTTTTCCCAAGTCATCATTGACCCTTATAGGAAGAATATAATAACCCCTTTACATAATATTCATCCCTCGTATTGACCATATGGATTATTATTTATTTTTATTAAGCCAAAAAATAATATAAGTGCTTTAATAATTTTATTTTATTTATAGAACTTTATAATAATTTATCGTGACCTTATATTTTTCCTTTGTATGTTAGGTTGACAAAATAGGCCAAAGGTATTTTATTGGGAAAAGGGGATACTATAGTAGAATTGTGTCCTACGTGGCTCTTGTGTGTGTTGCACTTGATAGTGAACAATAGCTAGATGTAGAAGATGTGTGCATAGAAAAATTAACTTCCCTCCTATGAAGTGTATGTAGAAGAATGTAGTCACTTGTCCCTTGTGTGAAGATAAATGGATAGTTGAATGATCTTAGAATTCTCTTGGATGTAACCTTAGGTGATGATATCTAATGCTTAGTGCTTAGTTCTTTATTATGATCACATATCTTTAAATTCATATGACTTCCTTGTTTAAATTTCGTAATTAACCACTAAAAGGCTTACTAGTAAAAAGCAAGATGCCCAAACGGCTAGAAAAGACCCAAAAGATTTGAGTTAAGTAAAAAAGAGGTCGGGGGCGCATGGACACTAATGTCTGGTGGGTGCTTGTGTCGAGTGAGAAATGATGAAGTATGAACAAATAGACTGGGAAATAAGGAGTGTAAAACCAAAAGAGAGAAAAAAAAAAGCAAGCAAAGATGGCCAAAGATAATGATGAATTAGTACTTTTCTCACTTAAGAATCATATGAATAATAGTATGTGATTAGGACTAGATAGATACCCAAAGTGCATGATTTAGTGTCTACATTTGACCACAATTTATGTTGTTGAGAAAATACTTGATAACATAAAGTAGATAAGAGATGCATACTTGATAACCTTGTAGATTGATGGCGAAAAGTGTGTCGAGAGACAAGAAAAATGTGGAGTGATAAAAATATGAAGCATGGATGCTAGAGAAGAGGAAGTGAAAAGTGATGATGACCCTAGGGGTGAAAGTGTATGTGTAAATGTCACATTGTACATGTTGTTGATATTTATTGATGTGTAATTGATGTGACCAGTGCTTCCTATAAGGAAGGACTGCGTAAAGAGAAGAATGAACAAGTAGTCACATACGTGTATATGATAAGTTTGAAAATGTGTAAAAAGTATGCAAGAAAGAATGTAAAAATGTGAAAAGGAACATGTGCACCTGATCCGTGATGAGTGAAAGAGATAAAAAGGATCTTGAAGATGATGTAGAAGAACAATTTTTTTGGGCGATCTCACACTAGTTGCCTTGACTCGAGTGTGAGTTTTTTTGGATGTTCTCACGCCATTTATTCCAAGTATGGAAGAAGTGTAGGGAAAAAGTATAGTATTATTATATAATATTTTACCTCTTCCCAAAGTGTGAAAAAACTACAGATGGTTTTTAAAAATATGATCCAGTTCGATCCAACGCAAAAGTAGAAAAGAAGGTGTAATACATTCATGCCGAGTGCTGAAGGATTGTATATCATGTAAAATCCACCATGTAAACTTCTGAAAACTATTTTGAAATGAAAAATGTTGTGTAACTTACCCTAGTCAAAAGCATCCAGGAAGGATCAGGGGCACTTAAGCACTATTGTCTGTGTCTTGGCATTGGTGTTTGTGCTATACTAAACACCCAAGTTAGGTTCTAGGATGTTCTTGATACTGAATGTTGTGTTGACTGTGAACTGAGTTATGATGTACTGTGTATGTAGAAAATTTTATGGGGTGAATGATTCATTCTAATGGATTCCCCCCTTGTTTGGGGTGCATGCAATGCACTTGAGGAGTATGCGGCCCAAAGGAGGACCAACCGCTGAACTAAAATTGATGCCATGTAGGAGGAAGGAATATTATTGGTGAATACCAAGGAACATGCAAACAAAGTGGTTAGAAACAAGTGTTAGTGAAAAAAGACCTAAACATGTAGAAGATAATATGTACGCTAGCAAGCAAGAAGACGTTGTGTAAGCTTACAAGTAAGAAGAAAATACACAAGAAGAGAATGTAGACAATGAAAAATGAGTTTCAAACATGAACATCACTCACGATGTGACAAGACAAGTGAGGTCAAAGTAGCCAAAATCATGCAAGTAGTGAAAAAGAAATACATAGGGAAAATCCTATAAATAATGGCATACAAACACAGGATAATAGCAAGCAAAGAAATAAACAACCATGATAAAAAATAGACTGCAAGGAAAATGCTACACATGAAGCACCCGTTAGCATGTTAGAGAGATAAAATGTATGTAAAAATTTGTATAATCCAATATATTAGTGTGTTAGTGATAAATTTAAGTAGTATAAATTGAAAAAATAACACTGTGATGTGTACGAAAGTGGATGCTCTCAAGATCCACTATGGGACTTGTAATAGGTACTATGCCAAACATCCATGCTGCTTATATCAATCTATGTAAATTATGTGATCACAACTAGAAGGAAAGTGAACACACATGTGTACATAGAAAATATAATGACATATAATGTATTTTTCTAGCATGTGTAAAAGTGTATATGTAAGCATAAGTAAGAAAGAGTAAATGCGACCAAGATATACAATATGTTGTGGATGAGTGAGATGAAATGGAATGCAAAGAAAGTGTGATAGGATCCATGTTCCCCTGAGTGGACATGTATGAGTATGCATGTGATGAGGTTCATTTATACATGCCCCTTAATAGTTGAGGATGAATCATAAAACAAGAGTACATAATCACGAAATGTTTTGAATTGTGCGCTAGAAAGAGATGATCGTCAAAGCATAGAGAGCATAGAGAGTGTGTGAGTGCATGAGTGAGTGTGGTGTGTTGGAATAAAAAGGGAATGAGAGGGAAGGGGGTGAATAATTCCTTATAAATTAAATTTCAATTTTAGATCACTCACATAAACCATTAATCAATTATCCATTCATTAATGTGTGCACAACAACATACAACATTCATTCAATAAACCATGAGCAAGATAAGTAACACCATAACATAAGATGTAAGTGGGAAACCCTCAAGGGGAAGAACCCACTGAAATTTTTTATGATATTACACACAAAAAATACTCAAGTGAATATTACACATCACAAGATATTTCTTTAGTGAGACACCAACCCCACAAGGAGCACCAACCCCTAAACCCTTGTTGATATTACACATAAAAAGAGAATTATATGAATATGACACATCACAAAATATTTTGATGAAGTATGAATACTAAAAATATTCTCGATACCACAGCTGATAGTGATCCAAATATTCACTCCAAACTCTTCCAAACCCTTGCTCAAACCCTAGGTCTTCAAACTTGCACAATCTAGCTCTTTCTTCACTTCTCAAGGCTTCAAAATCTTGCACACATGCTTGCCATAAATATTAAAAATGTAACACAATTGATATGATCTAAATTCATGCTCATATACCTGAAAAAGTATATCACCTAGGTCACACTTCTTGTACACACACACACACACACACACACACACACACACACACACACACACACACACACACACACACACACACACACACACACACACACATGCGCACACACACACACACACACACACACACACACACACACACACACACACACACACACACACACACACACACACCTCAACTAGCTCCAAAAAGCACCTAAAATAATGATTTTATAATCTTCTTTCCATTTCAAATTCAAAAAAAAAATTTTTTTCCATCCTTTGGATCACCCCATGCATCATAAAAACATCCCAAATTCAAAATATAACAGTCACAAGCTACCCAAGTAGGTAGGCCTAGCCAAAATCATCATTACATGCTCCAAAAGACTCAAATCCCCATGGCATAAAAAAAAAATGTGCTAACATCAAAACCATACTTTATCATGACCCATAAATAACCAAACATGTTTAAATTAACATTTAAACATAATACATGGTCACAATTTATCTCAAAAAATCAGAATATTTCATTTAATGGGACCACTGTTCTTTGTTCTTCTCAAAACAATAATTTCCTACACCCTTAAGTACCCTGAAAACATATTTATGCCACTAGATCACTCTAAAACATCCAAAATATGTCATGTGACCAATAAATTGAAATTTAATAACCTTTATAACACTTCTAAACAAGTTATAAGTCATGAAATAATCACATGATCAAACCTCAACCACTTTTGTCTTCACCAAATAAACTTGCCCAAAATGTGGTTTTCAATGATTAGCTAGTTAGTACCTTTCTAGGAATAATAAATACATATAAAAGGATTAATTGGAAAAAAAAATCATCCCTATGCACATTATAGGTGATAAAAAGCATCACCTAATCCATCTCATGCTCTAATAAACTCAAAACATCCATCAAATCTTGTTACGTCCCGCATTAAAAAAAAATCTTCTTGTCCAAAAATTGACCTTGAAACCATAGAAAAAATCATCATCATGATACAAACCTTATATAAATATAAATATATTTGAATACTATTTCCAAAACAACTTGAATCACATCCTAACTCCATCTGTAGCTCTTGTTATACTCACTTCATTGAAAATACTTTTCAACCTAAATGGAGCTCATTTAACCATGTAACTACATCAATATGTCCTAAAAACTATTTTAAAATAAATAACAATCACATACATCACAAAATTCCAATTTATCTTGTAACTCTTTTGGAAAACCTTGTTCCAAAACACTATTCTTCATAAATTGACTTGTTTGAGTGGGGCCCACTCATCACCATGAAATATACCATACCTTTATGGAAATATAATGGAGTCCTCTACATGTTACAATCATCATCCATGTACTAGGAAGAAAAAAATTTCCACTTAGGAAACAATTCTTCCATACCGCTTTCAAGCTAGGGTTTTAAACTCATAAATAGTTGTTTACCTTCTTAACATTTGTTCATAAAAATGTGACAATGAAATGACCTCATTATTTTTGTGAAACCTTATAGAATAAATGTAGAAAAATCCCTAAAATAAAAAATTTTCCATGCAAACACACAATTTAGGATGAGCATCAGAAGTTCCAATTCAAGCTAGAAATGGCCTTGTTCTTAACCATGTCTCACCAAAACTGACATAACTTGCAAAATTCACATCCTAACATCCTAAATTTTTCTCAAATAACCATGAAACATCATACTAACATCTTAAATCATCATAATGTTATCACGATCTCTCAAAAATCTCTAGGAACTAAGACTTACATATCTACCCCTTAGGGTGTTACATCGTAGGCTAGGTCAATTGAAAGAACACAATAACTCATCATTAAATAACTAAAAATGGTCCAAAAATATTTGTTACACCATAATAATCCTACATACATACATCAATGAGCTCATGTAGCTCCAAATCTCATCCTCATACCTCCTAACATCCATACTTGCTTTAAATAAGCACCTAAAACATAGTCAATCACCTGTATCTATACCCTACAATTAATGTGAATGCCCAAAAATCTCCAAACCTGATATCCATCATGCCAAAATTCTTCTCAAGTACCAAGAAGCTCATACCACATACAAAATCACATAGGTATCGAATGGGCTTTGTAAGAGCAAGCAATCCTCACTGAATCTCCTTATGTCATCAAGTACACATCTGAACCATCATGTAAATATCATCCAAAACATAATCTGAGCCTACTCCATCATCCAAATTTTCATTAATGTGGTTTTGCATCAATGACAACACTTATAAGACCACATGCCAATAATCTCCCCTTTGTCATTAATGGAAAACTACTTGAAATTCTCCCCCTTTTTACATTAATGAAAAATGTATACCTGTAACAACATATATTTCATCTTCCACAACTTCATAACATCATTATTTGGTTATAAACATCAACCAAAGATCTCAATCAAGCTCAAGAACCTTGAGATTTCACACAAAAACTTGATTTTCCTTATTTTGTAATCATGTAACCACCATGCTTCCCCGGGCCAAGCATATACACCATTTAAATACATCAAGAAAGCATAATTTTTCCCTTCTTGTAGCCAAATCACCACTTTTCACCTTGAGGCATGCACAACTAGTCATTTTTACCTCAACATTGTTTTTGGTCTTCATGAAACTCTTTGTAATTGAGCACTATATGGGGTGACCACACCATAGACATGCCAATAATGATGTATGAAAAATGAAACAATATTTTCTCCTTCATTCATGAACTTTCATAGCTTCTTTATACATAATTATAGTTTTTTCATATCATACTTGTCATCAAACTGATTCAAGGGACTTATATCCCTAAATAAGCATCTCGGTGCATCTAGAACCAACTTTGACATGCTAAAACATGCCAATCATACTTTGACTCAACATACCATCACTCCCACTAGACTCAAGACCACTATCTCTAGTAGACAAGCTCAATTTTAAGCATCTTACCTTGCTATCTTGGCTATAAATCACCTTGAACACTTTTTCCTTGCCCTGAAGTTCCATTTCAGTCCATAATAACCATAATTGGATGAAAACATGCATTCAAGAGTCAAAACCACTTTGTGTTGACATCCACTACATACCTCAAATGCCTTACAAACTTCATATTATCATCTAGAAGTAGGCTTACTTGACCCCCTATCATGAATGGATTTTGTATCCCGATATCATACATAACTTTATATAACTATAGAGACAACATTTCATAGTGTAGAATATGATAACCAACAACCTTTAGCTGTAAAATATCGTAAACTATCCAAGAAGATGGCTTACAAATGCATGAGATCACATGTAGTACCATTAAGGAGTAAAGAGTGTACTCCCTATTATAAATATCCCCTTACAACTCCAAGCATTATTTTTATCTTCATATTACACAATACCATTATCTTTGAATGAGAGTAATCTATGAGACATCTTTTGATACTTAAAAAAATTGACATACCTAGTAACTATCTTCTCCACTAAAGTATCATCTTATGTAACCTTAATAAACATTTAATACATTGAATCTTCTTCAAGAGTGATAACAAAAACTAGAACAACACCTACGAGACATGTAGGTTGCAAGTTTGAGGAAAGAATCCTCATATAAAATTAAAGCACTTTCACTAGACACCTATTAGCAACATGGATGAAAATTACCATATGCCTTATAGATCATCCTAAAAACATATAATTATGACATGGATTATTTTTACCATCACAACATACCTGAGATTATATGATAATCTACCTCTTGTATGTATTGTACATGTATGTAACTCATTCATCATCTTTGAGTTCACATACTCATTGTATTAAAAATTTTAGACTCAACCATCCTGTCACATCCATGAACTATTTCTAGAGAAACAAGATAACCTCGATAACATCTCCATATACCTTTTACTAGTATATGTTTACATGCTCTACCATTTAGAAAACATACACCAATCTTGTAGCTTAATATTCTTACTCGCAAAGAAACCCCAAAAGGAAAATTTCATACACCATCACCCTATATACCATCTTCATAATATCTCAAACCTATAAAAATGCAAAAATCCAATGCTCATACCTGTATGAGCTCACTTCTAGTATGTGTCCACTATAACCTATAACCTTGACTTTCATTCATCAATGTTGTTATAAAACACTCATACAACCTATCACAAGGATATTTCAAGTTTGAATGATATGAATCATGGGAATACACCATCTAAGAATCATTACACCATTTCAAATTCATTTTATTTATATGCAAATATGTGAGGTATAACAACTGGTAACACATAGGCCCATGTTAGACCAACCACTATCTTTGAAACATACAAGATTACTTAGATATAGACATGCCATATCTTGTCCTTGTCAATCATCAATATTATATTAATATACTTCACATTCATACATGACATAATAACTTCTAAGACACATCAAAAATTTCACAATACCTTCTTCTCATCAAAAAATTGCATACACAGTCTACCAGTGCTTCTAACATTTCAGAGCACATCTAATTTTCAAAGAACTCATCTTCACATAGAAACCATACTAGAATTAGACACCCATTTATCCACATTGTTTGATCCATTATCTTTTTATCATCCTATTCAGAGAAACATACCTAATTTGCACATTCTTCCCTTAGTAATTAGGTCTCTTTACTACAAAAATCTGTCAAGCTGAACACGTCACTAATTCCAAAAATGTAGACACTCTTAAGACCTCAAACTACTTGAGTCTTGTATACCACGTTGTGTAGATGATTTGAACAAAAATTTGTCCTTATAACCCATAATTAAGACCTTCAAACCTCACTTTCCATCTATACCGCTCACTTGTGTACTATGAAAAACCAGTCTTGGTAGAGAACCTTCAAAAAATGTGTAAATTTTTCTTTCAATTGTAGACACCAAAATTCAGTATTGCTACAATGGTTGCACACATTATATTATTTTACCATGATCACCTATCTACCCCCCTTTTTATTTTAATTCATATTATTGATAACATTCTCATCTTATCCTATCTATTTTAATTTATTATTAATCTTCATCAATCATTCCCTAATCCACATCTCTTTATCTAATTAATCTTAATTATTCCTAATTTACCTTCTCTAGGTTGTTTATTACCCATAAACCCCTAGTTTCTTATCCCTAATATTTTTCTAGCTTTTATTTAATCCATTCTTATCCCCCACCTAACCCTTCCACTTCCCTAAGAAACCCTAACTTTCCTAAATGCTTTAAAGCACTATCCCAATCCATAAAAGCCCCATCTCTCAAGACAATCATCCTTTCACCTCCTAAATGGATGGTTCCCCATAGTTAGAAGTGACCCACCCGGGTTGTCATCAAATCTATAAGGACACATTTACCTCTTCTCCCAAAGGGAGGCATAATTATAATTCTCTTGCACTTTTGCGGTCCTATCTTCGAGCTTGATATTTCTTGCATTGTTATAATCTTCTTGGAGTCCTTGGAACTTATTTACATCACTTGTGGAGACTTTGGGGAGTTTATCTTGATCTTATATTGATTTATGTTATCATTTCTTATCATTACCATTATTTCTAGTCACTAATGTTTTATAGGTCCAATTTCCATCAAAGTTTCAGATCTAGCTTCTTCTCTCAGTCATTCCATTTTTAGGTTGTCCATCCAACCCATCCATCCTTGGCCTTGTTTAGGACTTCCCAGGTCTCCATCGACCCAGCCCTGTTCTATCACCTTTTTTGCCTCCAGGTCCTCATTAGTGTGCTTCCTTGTTCGGTTACCATTTTTAGTCCTCATATTTTTCACTTTACTTCTCTATCAATCCAAATCAATTTTGTTTGTCTCCATTCACGCTAACTCAACCAAGTCACCATCAACACATATCCTGCTAGCCATATAATCCATCTAAATCCTTATCTTCTTACATCATGTGTGTTTCTCTATGTCTTAGACCTTCCTTTGAAGGGTGTTGTTAGTGCTTATAGGTCTCTTTCATCATCCTATTAGAATTAAGATCCCCTCGATACGTATTTTGGGTTGCTTATTATTATCTTTCTACTCGGGTTGACATTGAACTTCCCTCTCATCACGGGTTACCATCAACCTAGCCGGGTAACATTTACTTTGTCTGACTTAGATTAAATCTTCACTTTTTATCCATTTTTGTAATTTCTAGATTTTGTTTAGCTTTAGTTTCTGCATGTTATTCAGTCCTTTACCACTGATTTTATCATATTTTATCAAATACGGGGGTAGAAATATGCATAAGGATGTTAAATATTCTTAGAAATGACTTCATTAGGAAACCCCCCCATTTACCATCTAATCCATGTTCTTTTAGTTATCTTTGTTGTGTAATTTCATCAAATTTGTAGCGAGGAAATCTACTTTGTGCCCATCCTTTTATCACTATCTTCTTCGAGGTACCTTAAACCCTTGAATTATTGAAGTTTTTGGTTTTCTTTAGTATCTATTTCACTAAACTGGACAAGAATGATAAAATTTGGTGAAAATTATAGTACTCCTAGTGGGACCACCCTTTTAGGTGAGTCTCTTGCACTTCATTTCATTTTATTTTCCATATTTCTTGTATTTTCCACTAACATTGCAAGAAGAGGCTTTACTTTTGCTTGTTCATGTTGGGATTTTGGATTTATTTAATTTTTCTTTTCATTTGCTTCGTCTTGAATATTAGATAAAAAGGAAAAGCGCTCTCAAGGTATTCTCCTTTTTGCATCGCATTTTCCCTTCTTTGTCTATTTCTTCTCATTGAAATTCCACATTTATTTTTGGGCTTAAAAAGAACCTCTTGCATCCTTTCTTGTAAATCTAGAATAAGTAGAGGTTTAATTGGTTGCATCTCACATTCTATCAGACACAACCAAATTCACACATTATTCCACAGATCGAGACATTTCCTACTAGGTGTACTGATTGGGATTTCATCACCCAATAAGAAAGTCATCGCGATGTTCTAACCATGTTATAAATCTTGCCTGATTTGGTCCTCATGTACCTTTGGGTATATAGAGGAATCCCCATTCAAAACCACCCAAACCTAACCTTATATTTCCATTTCTTAAGTACCTTCTTTATCCATTTCCCCTTTTCTTTTTTTCACACCATTTAATTAATAAAGATAAAGAAAACATATGCTTGAATTGTTTTTCTTAAATCAATGCTATCATTTTATTGTTTTTTTCATGCCCATTATCACATGATCTTTAGCTAAGAAAATGGAACAAAATATTGCATCAAGAAATCCCATCATGTCATCCCAATGAACTTCCACTATGACCATTGGCTCATTCGTGCCTATGGTTACCTTTTCCATGGTCACCGGACATTTAATCATCAATGTTACTCATCAAGGACCTCTTATTCAAACCATCACCTATGATGAAACCAATCCTTTCTTGCATCATCAATCCATCCCATCTAGGCCACTTCTCCTCCATCCTTGCATCATTGGTTGAAGCTTTTGGACCTCTCATTATCCCTTGTGGTAGTCTAGAGTTACAAGATCTCCTCGATGCTAATACCATATCCCTCCATAATAACCTTCTTAGGAAGTCAACCCAAATTCCTATTAATAGGCCACCTCTCCAAAAATTCAATGGCTATCATTCCAACCTCAAAACAACCCAATTTATCTCTTCACAACTTGTAGTGTTTTTACCTCAAGCCATGAATGAGCTTGCTATAGCCCAACATGAGCTGGATACATCCTCTTCTACCAATCCTCCACCCTATTAAACCACCCAAATAATCACACCCATCCCTCTTAATATAGCCCCAATCAACACAACTATCACCACTTCCATTCCTATCACCTCTTTGGTGACTATCATCATTAGTGTACCCATTGATCCTTTCCCATCATATCCGAACAACATAGTCAATATTTACCTATCACATCCAAAATTCATGAAAATTTCATCACTTACCAACCTCCTCTTATGAGTGCTTCTCATTACTTAGTGTCTAATCCACCTCCTCAACAATTTCAACCCATCAACACTCATATTCCCACTCATCATATGCCTTAACAACCAACCCAATCTCAACAATCACATTACATCCCCATTTCTCAACATCAACTATTGAAACAACCCATTCAATCTCAACTAATGACATAGATCCATCCTCATGAAGAAATTCCTCAAACATGGTAAAATTGGATTGCTACATTCCTAAACTAGCCCTTTGTAGTCACAAAATCATGCACTTATTATTAAATTTATACCACTAAGTATGTTTTTTTATATATGGATATTGCGTAAGAAAATTATTCATTGATGACTCATCCCTAGTCATGTCATCAGTTAGTTGGTCATCATCATCATTTGTCTAGCGTGGTCATCAGTTGTTTACATAGTTCTAGTAATCCCTAAGGGAGTCTTAGGTGTTGTTATTTGGTCATTTTCATCTCTAGTCTTTGACTAGGGTGCCTAGGGTAGAATTGGGGTACCCATGGGTGCCCTAGTCCTTATTTTGGGTGCCCTAGTCTGACAACACTTGTGTCTAATTTAGATTTTCAAGGTCGGTCTTTGTAATTTTCCCTCTCATTCCCCTAGGTACTAGTCGACATGTCGGGTCATTAGTGTCAAATTTTAGCAAAATATACCTATATAAACACAACATACATACCTATTATCTTATGGGAGGAATATCTACTATCAAGGGATAGCTATCTACTAAGGCAAGGGACTGCATTTGGGCATCATTATATCACACACTACATAGGAAGGGTTGTATTCATTTTATTCCATCCACTATTTACATTTTACATCTAGCTATTTCCCTATCTCTACGTCATTGACGCTAGGGAACCCTAGGCACACAATTACGCACATAAGAACAGAAAAATACATTAGGTTTGGAATGTAGTGTAACTTAGTTGTAAATCCACCGTTATGGCAGCTAAGGTCGGTCTCTCAACCCTTCATATGAATCTTTATTTTTAGGGATTTGATGCTTTATATGGGGTTTTATAGGTAGATATTCATTACTGAGTTTATGAAATCATCAACGAAGTTACTATGACAATCATGCGACAAAGATTGAGATATTGTGAAGATCTAGCGACATTTCAAATTTAGGTCTTGAGTGTTTTTGCACGGACTAGAGCACCCATATTGCAGATTAGGGAGCCCACAGGTGCCTTGATCCTCTTCCAGGTGCCCCAATCTGATTGAATCTTTAGCTAATGCAATTTCCTTGGTTGTACAGTCATACTCTACTTCATCTTCACATCATATTGTTCAGTTCCAAAATCATAGCGAGGTAATTCATTTTCAGGTTATTATCTTATCCCTCTTATTTCAATTATTTTATTTCATTTAAATATCAAATAAAATTAGTTAGCATCTACATTTCAGTTTATACTATTTATTTCATTGTTATACTATTTAGATTAACTCCTAAAATCCATATTTTAGTTAATCATTTTGGTGAACCCATACTTTAGAATATTTTTCCCTAGGATCTGCTTCAAACCCTAATGGCTAAGGATAGTTCATCTTCTTTGCTCGTCATGTCTCATTTTAGTGTTAACCCTATCTATGATGAGGCTTGCCATTGTTGAGCTCATGTCTCTCTATGGTAATCCTACTCCTATGCCAGATCATATCAAACAATAAATTCTAGATGGTCAACAATATGTGCCTACTCGTTTTGAAGATTCTCCCATTGGCATTATTATTGTTGAGGATTTGATAGCCTTCACTCATTTTACACCATGTTATACAACTACTTGTGATCCTCCTTTTAATCTTTCTAAGGAAATTTTAGATGATTCTCTTATCGATTACTTGTTTGGCATTGACAATCTCTCACATGTGCATATTGATTCTTATCCTAGTCGGAAATTGCTATAGTTCCTTCTCATGACTCTCCTACTTCTGATATTTCTTCTCATGATACATATCATACTATCTTGCATACTACTTCATATTATGTTAATGATTTTATTGATATCATCCTTAGCAAAATTTTCATTTCTAAGTCTCTATCTGATACTGATGAGGTGATTGATAGCCATGGTTCTCCTTATTTTCATACTGCAGTGTGAATATCCTATTCCATCATTTTATTCTCCTAAGATTACATCTAGCACTATGCATGAGTCGAGATCCATGTATCATATATTCTTCTCCTATTGTTTCATATCCTCTTATTAAATCATCTACACCCATTCATTTGTCTTCTCATATAGATGTATCTCCATCGGTCACCTCACCTATTAGGGTTGTTTCGATGCTAGTCCTACTACTTCTATGGATATTCCATCTATATAATCTATTATAGCTTCTTCGACACCTATTCCTAGTATACTTTTAGCATCAGAATCTCATTTATCATCTCTTGATATTCCTATGATCACTCATAATGGAAAATTAAAACCTCTTAATACGTTGTTGCCATCTTCCACTATTCCTTCATAGGTCAATTACAATCTCAAGTTCAATCTCTTACTCTAGAAAGTAGGGCTTACTATGCTTCTATTGATAATGACTCATTACATGGCAACCCTCTCCTTAAGAAGAATCATAATTCTACATTTCCTAAGGATTTTATCATGCCTACATTCACATGTTTTGATGGTACTGGTGACCCTCATGATCATCTTCTACATTATTGCATGCTTATGACCTCTTATTCTAATAATAGGTTATTATTTAAGGATTTTCAATATAGTATTATTGACGAGGCATTACAATGGTACACTCATCTTCTATTTTGGTCCATTAGTACTTTTTATGACATGGAGGATGTTTTCCTCCATCGGTTCATCATCAACAACAACCCTAATGTTACTTATGACCACTTACGTACTTTATATCGAGGGCACATCCAAACCTATCAAATATTATATCTTATGGTTCAATGCTTTATATACATGAACTAATATTCCAACATATAGATCTTGATAAGTAATTCCTTTCATATCGTGGTTTATATTCATGCACTCAAACAAAGATTACAATATGATACATGTGAGCCATTCATTCTTATCTACTAAAAAGTCCTAGATCTAGAAAAAGATTTTCTTTCAGCAAATGACATTGACCCTTGACATACATCTACACCTATTATATCTAATATTCCTCCTCCATTGAAAGTGGTTGAGATTCCTACACACTCTCTAACTTTTCCTCATAAGAAAAAAAACAAGCTCAACCTAATCCACCACAACAACGTACTTCTTCTCCTCCTCTCATGAAAGCTACTTCTCCTTCCACTCCATCTATTTCACATGAGCCATTGCATTTCTCCTATCATGTTAGACCTCATGATGTTTTGATGTTTTAATTTTTCCTTACTTGAAAAGCACCTAATTCTCTTACCATCTAACAAACATCATCCAAAGGACAATGATTATCTTTCCCTTCATGATAGATTGCAAAAATTAGAGGATAAGGTCATCATATCCTTTGGATCTCGCTCATGTGAGAGATCAAATTCTCCTCTACCTCATTAGAGAGTTTCTACTACAATTGATTCATCTCCTCCACTTGGTGCTCAAGACATGGTACATCCATCACCGTAGTTCGTTACTCATGCACGCTCTCCACCGCGTCCATACACCACTACATCATCACATCCATCACATTCACTTCATCATCTCATCCATCTCATCCATTAAATTCATGCTATCCACCACATCACACTACTCCTTCACATTGGATTCCACATCCCACCACCTTTGTGCATACCACCACAACTCCATATGACATTCAATTTAGTTCATACACTCATACTGATTTCATCCCACATGATTCCACCACTTTGCACTGCCTTGGTCTTTAGTAGGTGATTACTATTACTTTACCCCCCGATGACGCACTTGTGTTCTTACAGTTCTTACGAATGTTGATGGTTTTTCTCTAAGAACCTTTCATCACACGCTCTGTCATTCATTTAGCACACCCAATCATTTCCTGATGATGCACTCTTGCTTTCTGTGGTTCATTCTTGACTGTTGAGGGGTCTTAATTAAATGAGCATAATAATCCATATGCCAAGGGCATCTTTAATCCCCATTTATCACACTAACATATTACGATTACATTACATTATCGTGAAACACATTCATCACAACACATTAGTTTGATCATCATACATCATCTCTTTTTACATTCATTCTACTATCATCATCATACTAACCATGTGTTACAAAATCCATTTAATAAACATTAACAATATACAAAAACATCACATACATCCCAATACTAATCACCCAATCATACACATCAATACATCAAAAAATAAGCTCATCATATATAAATCACATGTGTCCATACATATATAGTGAATAAAATCATCACTGGGGGAAACACCTCCTACATCATATACAATAATACTAATCAAACCTCATCATCACTATTGCTCTCAGGTACTATAAGAGCCCTAGAACTAGATGTATTGCCACTAACTCTGCGCCACTATTCGTAGCATCGATACCTTTCCCTTACTTACGTAATAAGGTGTTCTTCGATCTTTGCCATGAAAATTGAATTTGAAAATACATGTATCAAGCAAATACATCTTGTGTTAAGGGCCACCACCCAATGCCTCTCGATCTCTTCAAGTCTCCTTTTGTGCCTCGTCCCTCTCACCTAGTAATATAGTCCACATTGTTGTTGTTATGGTTATTGTCTCAAATAAATGCGTATGCTCACCCGCTATATCATCCACTTGCTCAATTATCCCTCCACCAAGTACATCGGTAGACACATTCCATTTCAATGTGTGGATGGATGTGTCTGCTATCAGGGATCAATACGCATCACCTATAAAAAAATAACACAACTTGAGATAACCATCACTATCACATAGGTAATCAACAAAACAAACAACATTGTTATATATAGATACTCACGCTTTACTACAGCCAGTGCCACATTATTGGGGGCATGTGCTTCCCCCTCTCCTACTCCTCCCTATGGTAACCCTGTTACATCTAAAAACAATGGAAATAACAATACCCATCGATGAGCCGACCCACTATGCACGGTACTCCTCTGTGTAACCCGCATCGTCGAGGTCTATCTCCTCTATTGCAGCATCTAAATCATCTAGCCCAGGAGGTACTAGTTGCTCTGTTATGGGTCCTAGTCTAGCTTCGGCCTTCCTAGGTGCTCGATAGCTCTCAACCATATATATGGCTGGGGGCACATCTCGAGCCATACCAAACTATCGTGATAATATCTCCACCTACAAAAATCCTGGTGACACTTGGGAATCGATCCTCTAACCAAATAATCCTCACGAATACACGAAACTATAACACATCCTTGGGCCATCCTCAATAGTCTCGGTATGGCCTCTATACAACTTCCTCGGGCCCCATCTTATCTATTAGTGCCCTATAGGTATCTGTGTCCATCCTGCGACCATGAATATTAATCCACCTCCTCGCATATATCTTTGGCCTAGCCCACTCTCCTCGTGGACCTCCAACTGGTCTCAACATGACTATATGCTCATAAGCCCATACATATAATAGTGTAGTGGCTCATATCCCACCACCATGCTCATCATGAGTAAATCGGTATAGATCTTTGTATAAGTGGGCTAACACACACCATGCCCATGTGTATCTAGTGATATCCTCCTCTATATGCTTTGACATATATTGTGCATATTATACAAGATGCCTACACCTCCTCCCTTAATTGTGATAGATGAATAAATCACCATGGTAATGAAATTCTACAAGCGCAGAACACGGACCTCGAATAACATCCAAGCTGATATGGGCCTCGGAAGGTACTTGAGCCCATATAAAATATTGTCTCAAATCTTACATCTACTATTCCATATCCTCCGGTAGAATAATCTGTACTCTCTCTTTGACAACCGGAAACCACAGTATATGATACACATCCTCTAAATTCACCATCATCTCCCTTGTTGGGAACCAAAATGTGTAAGTATTTGCACACCATCTCTCACATAGTGTAGTCAAAATAGGCATATTGTGGGGCAAATCCACATCCATAATATTTTCTATAGGCTGACATGATCCATCACATCCCATTCATAATCTGAAAGGACAAGCCCAAGTAAAGTACTCAAATAATGCCCACCGTAGAACTTCCTCAAGTGAATATCCCTCTACACAACACAAAATGACAAAAACACAACATTAGAACACTACACAAATCTAAACACACTCACTTATCACATTAATATACATAAAAATATTATTTTCACCATTCTAAGCCACATACACACTTTTGGGAGTACCTAGATGCGGGAATGGGCGCGAGGACAAGACACTAGCGCTTAGTTACGGGTGCTCCTATCTTAGGGGTCACTAGCACACTCATCGCTATTGTCTAGGTCCAACACACCAAGAAAATTAAAATTCTCAAATTTTCAAAAATTCAATAAAAATGACTATTACACCATACATTATTTTGTAAAACAATACACTTACCAATGCTATGTAGACATGTGTGATGCTACGATGGTCACCACCCTCTCAAACTAACTAGGACATGTTCCTCTCATTTGCAAATTTTTCACTCACTTTGTGCTCAATCTCACAATTTGCAAAAACAAATGAAGTGACTAAACAATTTTTCACTTCACTACTTATAGTTACTTTTTCACCTACTTTACTATAGTCATTATTTCATGCTTATTCACACAACTAATACACACCACACCATTTTTATCATATCTCAAGAATTCTACTCCGGTTTACACCGATTGAGGAATTATTTTTATAATTTTTCCTACTTTATTGTGCTATACACATTATCTCTCCTTGAATTTTTCTTCCATCTAATTCATACACATTTTTGTGATTTCTATCACTTTCTATCTATTTCATGCTTACTTTTGGCTTAGTGTTTGTTCTGTCATCACTTCCAAATTTTACGAAAGGGAGGGCATATCATTAGGGTCACCCTATAATTCCCCTTACATTACTAGGTGATTAATCAACATCACCAATCCATCATGTTCAAACCTTTACTAATTCACTGCGTGATATATCACCATTAATTCCCCCTAATGACCTAATCTAGGGGTAATAAATATACTATTTTTCTATGTGACGTTTCATCACTTCCCTCTATTGACCTAACATAGGGGAAAAGTGATTAAAAATATTTCTATGTGATCATTCACCGGTTTCTATCAATTCCCCTAATGACCTAACCTGAGGGTAACTAGTGTAAAATTTCTCTACGAGTAATAAATAGAATCAATCAATGTGTTCAAACTTCTAACGTTGAAATCATTTAATACATGCACATTTCAATCTTAAAATACCACTCAAGACTAATGCATAGAATTATAAACCCTTAAATCAGTGTTTCCTAAAAAATTTTCTCACTTAAACACCTTCTTAGAGCTCCCAAACATGCATTCTTTGATTGATAAATGTGGTGAAAATAGTTACAAGATGTATTTATCCTTCCTTTTTGTCAAATTGATCCCATAATTGACTTCTAGGATCAATAAAATCAAGAGAATATGAGGGGCTACAAACCAAGAAGGGAATTAATAATGACTAGGAAAACACAAGCCCCATAGTACACCATAAGAAGGCTCCAAGACTAAATTAGGAACTATACAAAATAAACCATACTTGAGATACACCTCTAAACCTCTATTCCTAACTAGAAATCCAAAATTGGCTCTACAAGATTCAAATTTTCAAATTGTGCAAAATGGAGGGAAACCTCCCTATTTGAAATTTGAACTTCTAGAGGTTAAAATACCACATGAATGAGTGTTAAGATTTCCTAAAGACCTATAAAAACCAAGATTGGATTGCTACACTCCTAAACTATCCCTTAAGTGATGCCCTTGCATTATACTCTTAAGGGGAAGGAGAAGTCTTCTCATGGTGTTTTCTTTTCTTGCACTGCTTCTTAATCTTTCTTCCTTTGCTTTCAATTAAACATGGTCCTTTGAGAGTGCACATTGACTGATTTTGGTACTTCATGGGTCTCTAGTGGATGTACCTTGTTTCTTACAATTCTTTCCATCGTTGGATTAGTTGTCTTCATGAACCCATGCATTGTATTAGAAGCTGCATACTATCCTTCCAACCTTTTGACTAAGATTGTACACTTGATTCACCCATTTGTGAGGTTTCTTCATGTTCTTGGATAGTTACATTGCCTTTGACAACTTCCTTTTTCTCTTCATATTTCTTTCCATCTTCAAAAATGATAAATAATGGATGTTGCGTATCATTTCTCCTTCATTTGATTTTTCCACACTTATCCTACCTATCATACTTATATAACAACACTTAAATAAGGATTAGATTTCAAAATCTAAGTTTCTTCCCATGTTATACTACCATATCTTCCTCCTCATGCTTGTTCTTTCCTTTCTCTTACAACATCATGCTTATTTGCACTAGTTTAATGTATACTTCATGATTGTTTTGTTGTTCCCCTTCTAGGTTTGCTTACTTCATGTTCACCTCATGTGTTGAGTTGTCTACTTTCTTGACTATCTCTACTAGATGATAAATATCATTGTTATCATCATCAAATTCAAATTGTTCTCCTTTCACATTCACTTTTTTCAAGTTATTTTGGTGCTCAATTTCCCCACTTATCCATTCCCACATCTTCTAACCATGATAACTCTATTCTCCATCACTTCATCTTCTTCTCCCTGCTGAAAGAATGCTTTTAACCCCATGAAAATTACTATTTATTTCTCTTCATGCCATGCTTTCTTATCCTTCAATGGATTCAAGGTATGTCTAATCCCATCCTTCACAAATGTATATGTGTTTTCCCATCCATCATGGATGGATTTTCTATCAAATTTCCATGGTCTATCCAATAAAAGATGACATGCATCATTGGGAATACATCACAAAAAACTTGATCATGATACCTACCAACTTGAAAATCAACTAAACATTGTTGATTTACCAATACCTGATGATATTTTTGAACCCAAAAGACTTTGTATGGATTTGGATGCCTCGTTCTTCAAATTAAGTTTTTCAACCATTTTAGTGGAGACTAAGTTATCAGTACTACCATTATCAATAATGAGTTTGCAACATTTACCTTTGGCCTTGCATATGGTTCTGAATAATGTTCTTCTCTACACTGGTTCTTCATTATTTCTTGTATTCATCAAGGTTCTTCTCATCATCAATGCTTCACCTACTTCAGGTTCTTCCACTAAGGATGGTGATGCTACACTCTCTTCCTCATCTACATGTGCAATCTAATTTCTTGCCTCATTAGCAATGTTGTTGCTTACTTATGGATGTTCAAGGCACTCAAATGATCTATGAAAACAAAATTTATTACATCTAAAGAACCTTCTAGTTAACTCACTTGTACCTCTTCCATATCAACCTCTACCTCTATATGAGTATCCAACTCTTATGTATCCACCTCAGAATGTATTATGTGTTTGGGAACTATTCACTTCTTCCTCATTAGTTTTTTGCTGCTATTTTCCTCTTCACGAATACGACATCTTCCTCTCACTCCTCTTTCTATACCTCTCAAGTATTGGGTTTCTTTCTTGACAAATTTTCATCCGCCTTGAGGTTGGTGATATGCCTATTCTACTAACCTTAGATGGAATAAACTGATTTCATCTTGTATGTTTAACCTCAAACCATTCACATACCTAGCCACTTCTTCAACATCATCATGTATATAACCAAATCTCATAGCCAATTTGTAGAATTCTTCAGTATAATCAGCCATACTTAGTTCTCTTCATCTCTAATTTTTGTAAATTTTGAATATACTAGTTAAGAAGTATGAAGAAATGAACTTACCTTTCAACTTGGCCACCATCTTGTCCCACTTCTTTAATTTTTCCTTTCCTCTACTTACTCTTTCTTCTTGCAAAAATTCCCACATTTTGCACCATGTCTTGTTAATTTGGTGCATGAAAATTTCACCTTTTTATCCTCTACAATGTTCTCAAAATCAAAGTATTTGTCCATATTTGCTATCCGGTATATCAATTCTTCTAGATGAAAACTTCCCCATACTGGAACCTTCATCCTTGACTTTGTACTTGCTCCCATGTCTACCTTCAGTATCTTTACTTCTGGTCCTTCTTCTGGCTCTCTCTCTACCACCACTTCTCTTTCTCTCTCATAATTATTGTCTTCATCCAATGTTTTCCCTCTTCTACGAGTAGTTTGAGTGATCCTAACCTATCCCAAATATTTCTCAACACTGCAACTGACTCAAAATCCCTTGTATTCTCTCTATTTCCTCCTCTGGCCACTCTTCTTGGTGGAATCTTGACAAATTCTTCACTTGCCTAACAAATCTCTTCTCTTCTCTACTTCTTTCTCTTTCCTCCATCTTCTTCTTCTTGTCAATCTTCTTCTTATCCTCATCTTTGATATGAAATGATGTAGATAATACCATGCAAACACTCACACAAAGAGTCTAGATTGAATAAATAACTTCTAATTAATCTTAGCTTGTAAAATTTGAGTCTTGCTCTTAGTACTTAAAAACAACCAAAACATGAAAATTGTTCCTCTATGCTCAAATTATATCATTCAAAGCTTATAACATATTATATGAGCCCTAATCCTTCTATCTCAACCATTTCATTGATTGGAATTGCAAGAAATAGTCTATGTGATCACCTATTGTAAAATTACCTTTCTTGTCTCTCAAGAACAAGGCTTGAGGTGAATTATGAGTTGGAACACTCTCCACAAATCATCCAAACAAAAAAACATTTTTGCACACCCTTTTCCATCCTCTCACAGGTGTGGTGTAAAATATTTGGCACAAATTTCTAGGAAGTGTCCTTTTCTCTCTCTTTTCTCCTCCTAGACCTAAGTGTGTCAACTAGCCTTGTCACAATACAAATTCTAGTATAAATTTTAATGAAATGCTTAAATTTACAAAAAATATATATTTTTGGATACCCATTTCTGGTTTCTTACTATGGTTAAAACATTTCAATAGCTTTATTTGGGGAAAATGATTTAACCTTAAATAATCAAGGATCTAATTAGGTCTCAAGGCCTACCTATAGGTTCTCAAACACAAGCTGTCACAAATTTTAAGAAAAGGAAATCCCTTTCAGGACTCAAACTTGAATAATCTCCTTTATTATCTCTCCAATATGTTCACTACCAAGTTTGAAGACTAAATTATCTATGGATACAAGTTATGATAAAATTTTCAAAACCCTATCAAGGTTGACACGGTGAGCACGGGAGTGTGTCTTCCCTAACCAAAACTATTGCACTTACTTTCAAATCCTAAAACCAATTCAAACATGTCTATATGAGCATTTAGAATATTTATACCTTACTAGGAGAGTTAATATATCCTTGGAGCACATGTTTAACTAATTGTTCACCGTCCTTTGCCCTACAGAACAGGTATAAATGCCTTCAAGGTTTTCCACTCGATTATTGTTTACAATCTGAATTTTCAAAATCTTCTAAGATTTTATTCATACTTATGATAAATGATGTTTACCCTGGTAAAATTTGGTCTCCTCTCAAACGAGATACTCCATCAAATTACGGTTTACATGGATTATAACTCCCAAAACCAGGCTCTTCAAGTTATCAAGAAATTCACCACCCTAAATTCATAAAAAAATAATAGAACTCCATAAAGAAACCAAAAATACATTCATATAAATCAACTACCATATTATTAAGCCTTGGGATGATTCAATATATGCCCAATTCAATCTTAAAATACCCCTAAAGACTAATGCAAAAATTATAAAGCCTTAAAACACTATTTACAAACAGTTTTCTCTTTGAAACATCTTCTTGGAGCTCCCAAACATGCATTCATAAGGAGACTAATGAATGAGGTTTAAAACAATTTCAAGATGAATTTATCCTTCTACATGATTCAAATTTTGGCACAAAATTGAGGGAAACCTCTCCATAACTTTTAGACTTAAAAGGATCAGAAAATCAAGATAAGCTACATTCCTAAACTAATGAGGGTTACACACATTAGTAATTAATGATGGTGGGTAGGGAGGACACAAGCCCCATAGTACATCTTAGACTTGGAGACTCATTGTATATATTGATACGATTTTGATGTAAATTAGGAACTATAGGCCTACACTAAACCATACATTTTGATGATAGACACCACACACACCTCTACTCCTAACTAAAATATGATAATTGGCTCTATGTATGTATAAATTCAAATTTTAAAATTGTGCAAAATGGAATGTATGAAACCTCTATATTTTATATATTATAATATTTAGAGCTTATAAAGATATGTATGAATGGATCTTTAGATTCTTAGAGGCCTATAAAAATATTGGATTATACATTCCTAAACTTTCCTGTGGATTGATATATATACATACATACATATGGTAGACTAGATGGTGGGTATGGAGGAGGATATATGTATATATATATAGGAGTCAAAGTCTTAGACATTACATGTTAATGTATATTTAGATATATATATATATATATATATATATATATATATATATATATATATATATATATATTTCGTGAGTTATATGTCTTGTGATGGATAGAATAGATGTATGTGATGGGTTATGATTACATGATGTTTGTTAGATGATATATGCAAAAATGATTACATGGATATAAATGTTGATGTAGATATTTGATATGATTTGATTTATGGATTTATATATGGATGTGATGTATTGATTAAATATTTAGATCAAATTGATGTGATAGATGTAGATGGTAGATATCATTAGATGGATTTAGATGTTAGAGATGATAGTTAAATTAGATATGATGTGATAGTTTTAGATTAGATGTGATAGACTTGGATGTAGATTAGATAAAATGTGACCTTGATAGGGTGACCCAAATATAAAAAGGACACTTGGAACATATTAAGGAGAAAATGTGGGATATATGCTTTGGGATTGGATCGGAGATAAGACTTGAAAAGGAATATAGTCAAAGCATTACACTTGCGACATGTGGTCATTGTTCAATATAACCAACAATAGTTAATCACATATAAGATCATGAGGGGAAGATGGAAGGTGTGCTTATACACCTACTATAGACATGACAAGGGGTTGATATGTAGTTTGTACATGGAAAATAATTTCTCCTTAGGTGGTTGTCCTAGGTCTATGCCCCATATTTGAGCAATATTGCACAAACTGACCAATATAGGAAGTTTTCTTTGAAAGGAAAGTTGATCGATGTGGGAAGCTTTCTTAGGATGCTTTCTTTTGAATTTTGATTTTTTTTTAGATATTTAGAAGGTTGATCAATGCGAGAAGCATTTTCTTCCATGATATAATAAGGTAGCCATCCTTCAAGGGAGTGGTCTATAATGAGATTTTTCACTTTGGATTTTTTCTTTGTCGATTTTAGAAATGGCGAGGATACGATATGTGATATTATCCTTAAGGGATTGGTATATATTTTTGACATTATTTACTTTATATGCATAAATTTCCTTTGAGGGAGTGATCTTTTATAGCTTTCGATATGAGCATCCATGATTTTTGAATTTTCATGATGGAGATGAGGATAGCTAAGTAGACCACTTTAGTAGGGGAAGTAAGGTGTACAAGCTACACACGTGGACCCTTATCATGGTTCTAGTAGGTAGATAAGAAGGTGATGGATGTAATGATTATGGGGTTTCTACCTAAAAGAAGGAACTTTTCCATAAGGAATATGCTATGAACAGAGCCGTGGTACTCACATTCAAGGTCACAGATAGGATAAAGACAGTAGACCACATAATTAAAAATCATTACAATGAGAGATGGAGAAGGCTAGTTATGGGAATGAGATCACTAATGTGACTAAGATCACATTGGTAGATGTGTTAACAATATAAAATCCACAAGTGTAATTCATTGAGATGTTGTGTCATGGTTTACCATTAAGGAAGATAAATAATAGGCCCCATCGATACTTATACATGATAATATATGGTCTAATCTAGTTCGTAGAAAAATTTCCACATTGGATCCTTTTTAGAGTAGTGATGTTCTTATTTTTTAGGACAAGATCACATATGTTAAAGTCAAGTTTTTAAAGATGTTTGTTATAGGCACATTCGATTCGATCTTGATAGACATAATGATGTTGGAGAGTGACTAAACAAAATTCGTATAACATTTAAAGTTGTGCTAGATGCTCTTGACGATAATCCTCATCGAGAGACAAAGTTACGAGGAGAAAAACACAAGGATGGGATTTAACTTCAAGAGGAAGGATGAATTCAAATCCATAGATAAGAGAGAAGAGAATATTGCTCATAGAGGTGTAGCTTATAGTTTGATAAGCCCAAAGAGTGAAGGGTATATGAAGAGGATAATCTCGACCTTCCTTATCAAAATTTTGGCAAGAATGTTGCGGAAACTTTTGTTAGTGGATTCAAAGCTTGGCTATTAGGTTGTGTATAATATGGTGAAGAGAAATTGAAGCTTGATGTTGAAAGATTCACAAATCATCTTGATATCTTTATTTTTGAAGGACTTTCCATGTTATGTGATGATTTTGTGAGGAATCTTTGAAGTGACATATTATGTGTTGATAGACAAAATCAACAATTTTGTTGGCTTTGGTGGATGTGAGTGGAATGGATTCACTCACTTAGTGAAGTATTCGGTGGTAGTGAGGATAGAATGATGATGCTAAGAAGAGCATGGATTAATGAGGCCAATGAGGTTGAGTCCTCATTGTGAGAAATGCCATAGATCTTGAGTCGGATGTAAGGCTTGGTTAGGGATACAAATGAGGTTGGATTATTGTTGGTATTTGACACACCTTTTGATATATTCATAACAATATTGATTGAGGGTGGGATAATAGTACCCCATATGAAGAACATGTTTGGCGATGGATAAACCACTAAAGTTTCCAACAAAGATTCCATCATGGACTTCTTGGATAGCTTGGATAGATTCATGAGATTTAAGGCACCATACTAAAATGCCATCAAACCCATGTTTGCAAAGGATGCCGCTAAGGATGACATAATGGTTAGAACATTGATGAAATGACCTCCTACCATTATTGGATAGGTTGGAGGGAATTTCAGATTGAGAAAGATAGTCAAATATCTGGGTATACCAAAGATCAGATTGATTGGTTTCGAAAATATTGATGCGAGGAAGATCATTAGTATGAGATGTTTGATCAATACAGTGGATAACAATGAAGAGTTTGGATTATCCCCTTATCTAAGGGATGAGATATGCAAGGGATTCCATGGTGTTTGAAAATTGATTGGATGAATGAGGGGAAATTTTATAGTGTATTGATTGAAGGATTTGAGAAGAAATTCGATGATGTCCTTGTATTTTTGAAGGAATTCATTTTTGCATTGATATATTCCCTTGATTTGATTGATGATAAGTTGGGAATCACCATAGATATCAAGGATTTGGATGTCGAGCATGATAGTGGTTTGGAGGCCCAAGATAAGGGCTTCATACTCAGCCATGTTGTTAGTGCATTCAAAGTTGAGTTTGTAGGCGATGAGAATAAGAGGTTTTGAAGGAGGAATAATGATGATGACAACACCTCCCCTTACCAACACTTAGATCCATCAAATAATAGTTTCATTTTGAGAGGAGAATACTCATGATTTATGGTGGATGGATTCATTAGGGAATTTCTCATGAAGGAGTTGGTTGTTAGGAAGAGTGGCTTTGATGAGTTGATCAGTGATAGCCTAGCCCTTGATTGATTTTTGAGAGATGAAATCTAGGTCAAACTAAGTCATGAACATGAACAATAGAGTGATGGGATCATTGTGATAAGGATTAGAATGTATGGTTTTAAGAAGGTTGAAGGTAGTGATAATGTATGTTTTGTGATTTCTTAGAGGTGGAGAAGAAAACAGCACAACATAACTTTTGACTTTAGTATAGTGGGTTGCATAGTCATGAAGAGTGTTAATGATATAATATATGACTTGATCCCTATCATGCTCATTGCGGTGTGCCAACATGGAACCCAAAGCATGATCGATGGAAAAGATAGAAAGATATAATGGTTCCCCCTCGTGTGGAGGTATGAGAACGTGAGGTGATAGTTTATAATGATTGAGTTTGTTGAAGGACTTTTGCAATTGGAATCCCACTTAAAGTGAGTTTTTCTTTGTAGATTAGATGATGAAAATTTTGGAAACAATCGGAAAGATGCGAGATGAAACAACAAAATGATTAGAGTTAGCCTTGGAGAATTGAAGCTTCTTTATATTAGAAGGAGGAGGCATCTCAAGGATGGATTTGATCTTGGTGGGGTCAAATTCAATACCCATGATAGAAATGATGAATCCAAAGATTTTGTCAATTAGAACTCCAAAAACACACCTTTGGCGGTATTAAGATGAAGAAAGTAATGGATAAGGCACACGAAGATGATTTTAAGGATAGAAAGATGATCGATGACATTTTGATTTACCCAAGAGGTCATCAAAATAGTCCTTAATGGTTTTATGGATGAGATCATGGAAGATATAGGTCATGACATGTTGATAGGTGACCCTTGCATTTTTTAAACCAAAGGGCATGACACGATAGCAGAAGGTTCCCCAAGGGGTGATGAAATATGTCTTATG
>CM031240.1:963008032-963050532 GCA_018340775.1 Taxus wallichiana var. yunnanensis
GCCCTCAAAAGTATTGCATCCTCCCTGGGTAGCTCATTGTATTCGTCGTATCGGTCCCTCATGTACTCTAACCTAGTCCAAGTCTTAACCCCGAAGGGCCAACCTCCGGTGCTCTAGTATGCGTACGGGCTCCAGTCTCCACTATCCTCCATCCTCTACTTGTAATGCCGACCAATCCAAAACATGAGAAGCATCATGTACATATCTACGTAGTACAGAAACATTAAATACATCGTGGGCCCGTACAAGGCGTGGTGGCAAAGCTAGGTGATAGGCAACTAGACCGATGACCTCCAAAATATCAAAAGGCCCCACAAAACGAGGCGATAGCTTAGAACCCTTTCCATAATGGATCAGAATCTTATGTGGACGTACCCTCGAAGACCTTGTCACCCACCGAGAAGTGACGATCAATCCTCTTAGCGTCATGCATCGCTTTACGGCATGCTCGGCCTGCTCAAGATGCTATCTAATTAGAACAACCTGCTGCTCTAAATCTTGAAGGTAGGCCGGTCCCAAAATAATCCTGTCATCTAGTCTATCCCAACTCAAAGGTGTCCTGCAAGGTCATCCATGCAAAGCCCAAAGCACAGTAAGGAGCCATACCAATGGAACTATGATAGTTTTTGTAAGCAAACTCAACTAGATGCAAATAATCTTCCCATTTCTTCTGCTGATCCATCACATACATTCTCAACATGTCCTCCAATACCTAATTAACTCTCTCTATCTTGCCCATATGTCTCGGATGATAAGTGAATCTGAAATTAATCTGAGTACCAGAGCATTTGTCTAAAAAGAAGTCCAGAAAACTGAAGCGTAGATAGTATCCCTGTCATTTATGATGGTCTTCAGAATCCCATGCAACCTAACAATGTCCTCCATAAACACTTTGGCAATGGCCTATGCATTATAGGTGACCTTGGTTGGTGAAAAATGCACAACCTTGGTCAACTTATCCATGGTGACCATAATGGCATCATGATGATAAGAAGACATAGGAAGTCCGACTATGAAATCCATAGAGATTACATCCCATTTCCATTCGGGAATATCATGAGGGTGTAAGAGTCCTATGGGATGAGAATGCTTTGCATTAACCCTATGACACTCAAGGCACCGTGTAACAAAATATGCTATGTCCTGTCAAAGACTGGGCCAATAATATAACTCTCTCAGATCGGCATGCGTTTTCCTCACTCCTGGATGTGCCACATATGGGGCTCGATGAGCCTCTATGAGGATGAAGCTACGCGAGATAACCCTTTGACTTAGGCACGTAGATGTGCTGTGGAACTAAAGCAAACCATCGCCTCTAATACACACCCGAATATCTACCCTCTAAAGAACCCCCGTGACTCCAACATCTGTCTGCAGCTCCCTCATAAAACTGTCCTCACGGAAGGTGCTCAAGAATCTTGCCTCTCAAATCATGAAGTGTTAAAGAAGTAAGCACATGTCATCGCCTACTAAGTGCATCTGCAACAACATTTTCCTTCCCTTTGATATAATGAACCTCCATATCATACTCACATAGGAACTCCATCCAGCCATTGTGCAAGAGCGTTGAGTTTGATTGTGAGAAGATATCTGCAAACTACGATGATCTATCCTCAAAATGAAAGGTCTACCCAAAAGGAAATGTTGCCAATGCCCTAGAGTGTGAACAACTACCTAAGCTCCAAGTCGTGAGTAGGATAATTAAGCTTGTAGTCCTTTAGCTTACGAGAATCAAAGTAATAACCCGATGCTCCTACATAAGAACTACTCCTAAACCCTCTAGTGATGCATCAGTACAAACAACAAAATCCTCTGTCAGTGCAGGAACTACTAAGATGGGCACCGTGGTTAACCTTTCCTTAAGTAACTAAAATTCTTGCTCACATTTTCTCGACCAATCAAACTTCTTCCCTTTCTGTGAAGAGAAGTGATAGGGTGAGAAATCCTAGAAAAGTCTGTACGAACTGCGGTAGTACCTGCTAAACCCATGAAACTCCTCACCTCGATGGCGTGTGGGTGTTGGCCGATCCCAAGATAGCATGTATCTTAGAGGGATCTAAGGAGGTACCCTCACCTAAAATGATATGACCCAATCTTGAATCTCTGTCAGAAAGAAACTACATTTTCCAAGTTCCCATACAACTTTTGCTCTCTCAAAACCTAAAGTACATGTCTCAAATGCTCCTCGCGTTCCTCCTTGGAATGAGGATAAATCAATATGTCATCAAGGAACACTAAAACAAAGAGATCCATAAATTTCCTAAATACTCCATTCATGAGGCTCATGAAGGCAGTGGGGAATTGGTCAAACCAAATGGAACCACTTTGTGAACTCATAATGCCCATAACGTGTGTGAAACGTTGTCTTATGAATGTCTGCATTTGATATGCACAATTGATGATATCCTAACTTGAGATTGATTTTGGAGAACACTCTCACTCCCGCATCTGATCAAACAAGTCATCAATCCTAGGGAGCAGATAACGGTTCTTTATTGTGACCTTATTGAGTATGCTGAAGTCTACACAAAGTCCAGGAGAAATGTCCTTCTTTTCACAAATATGACAGCACTCCCAAGGAGATACACTAGGGCAAATGAGACCCTTATCTAACAACTCCTCTAACTGAATCTTGAGCTCCTAAAACTTTGTAGTCATCATCCGATAAGGTGCCCTAGAAACTGGTGCTGATCCAAGTACTAAATCAATGGTGAAATCTACCTCTCTGTGGGGTGGTAACCTTGGAAGCTCACCTAGAAATACATCTGCATACTCCCTTAAAACTACATGATCATCTAAGGGTGAATGCTTTGAAGTGCTCTCGATCGATCATAGATGGTGATAGCAAATAAGCGACAACCCTTACAAATGATCCGCTTGAGTTGCTTAGCTAATATCATGCGCTTGAGGATATAGGCCTTTGCATCCCGATATTACCACTGCACTCCCAAGCTCATCCTAACACTCTATGACCTTATTTCTCGATATCCACCTTAGCTTGATGGGCCTCAAGCTAATCCATACCCAAAACTACGATAGGAACCTAGAGGGATAACCCCGGAGGTCAAGAGTAGTGGAGAAGGCTCTAAATAAAGTACACAACTCTCCACATATGAGTCCACGGTGAGTTTGGCCCCGGAGGCCAACTCAACTGCGCAACCTATCTGGTTGCCTAGCCACCACTAGCCCACATTGGTCCACTATAGAAGGTGATATAAAGGAATCTGAAGCACCTGAATCAAAAATTACTGAGACAAAAATACCGCTGATAGTACTTGTCATCTCAATGACTGTGGCTTGATACTCAGCTTGGTGGTTGTCAACCGCTGCATATACACGATGGGCGCATCCCACATCACCCACCATCTGCTCGAATCTAGAAGCTCTCTATGCATCCATGGTATTGGGTTTGTGTGGGCACATGTGCACATAGTGATTAGGAGATCCACAAATAAAACATCCTCCTGTACCCCTGAGATGGGGTCCCTCCTGTACTTTGGTGTACTGATCCTACCGGTCCAACCCTAGTAGATCGTGTTGTGTGCGAGTTGGCTATGCTTGAGTACCCCGCCTCCTATCCCTTGCTCCACCAAATCCACCTCTAGAAACACCTCTCTGAAATCCCTGTGTCTGCCAGCCCCTTGTTGCGGGTGGCCCTGCTGCTGTGTCTGTCACTATGGGTGTGGTGGAGCCCTCGTGGCTACTAGTAGAGGCCAAAATCCTCCTCTAGGGAGTGGTACAAAGTACCGTGACCTCGACTACGAAAAGGCTTGTATCCTCTCCTAAAACTTGCTCTTGTTTCTATCTTGGTGCTCCATGTGCCTTATTCATGTTCTCCTCGGCTAAGTAGGCCTTCTCAACGGCCTTCTCAAGTGTGGGAGGAGATAACATCCTAACTACTCCTGCTATGTCTGCATTTAGGCCTCAAATAAACCTGTTAACTGTAATTTCTCATCTTGCAGGTAGTCCACATATTGCAGAAGATCTAGGAACCTGCTCTCATACTATGCTCTTTGTGCCAGATCCCTATCGTAAGTCATGAAACTCATCGATCCTTTCTACGCATGAAATGCTCGACATATAACTTGAGCCACGAAACACTCCTCAAACATCTCCTGTGTCATGATCTCTCGAGTCGGATGGAGCTTACACTCCTCATTCCTCCACCAAATGCCCTGCTGCATCTTGGAGGAGGTGAATAGTGAGCCTCGCCTTGACGTTGCTCTTGTAAGAGTGCAAGACAAAGAAACTATCCAAACTAAGGAGCCATGACTCTGCCCCAAAGCCATCTATAGAGCTAGTGTAGGTGGGTGGCTGCAAGTGAAGGAGATCACGATCATCTTTGCTGTATCGGATCACGGCGATGTAGTCCGGGCGAAGGAGTCACTTATCCTCGAATGGTCCCTCGAGATTGTGTGAACAGCTACGGACGGAGCGAGGTTAACCTCTCATGATGAACGTAAGGGCTACGTGACCTCTCCAACTTTGGTGTATCATGCTCTAGCGGATTTGAATGCGCGTCCTCGCCTATCGGCTCCTCATCTCCCAAAAGTATCTCCTCTCTTTCCTCTTGCGGTGGTGGTAGACGCTACTCCACAACGCCTATCAGCTGGTGCAAGGCCTCTAATATCTGAGGCCCCAATTCAGGAGTCTTGTGGCGGCTCCTACGTAGGTGCACTACGCCCCATGCCTCTAGTTGATTGACCTCACTTGGGTGCCATCCTGTGCATGAGGTGAGCGAGAAAGTTATTAACTTAAAATTTAATGGTTGTGGATGGTGTTTAATTATTATTATTTTTTATTATTTTATTTTATTATTTTTTTTTTAAATCCATTTATTAAATTTAATGTTATTAACATTACCATTAACTATCTTGATTTATTTTCCTAGAGTGTCCATGTGTGTGAACCTCGCTCTGATACCAAATGTAATGTCTCTCCAGAGAACACCGAAAAACCGCAGACAAGGTAAAGCAAAAATTTAGGGTAATTTTTTTTTGAAACATAAATACTACTGCGGGACCTTTTTCCGACTCCATTAGTAAATTAGTTTATATAAACCAGATTTACACAAATTAATTTTCCAACCTAAATTTCTATGATTACTCTACTAATCATTTAGTGGGATTACACTAGAAGTTCTATGCACCCCTTGTCATTTAATTAGATCTTCACCTTCCCTTTTTATTAAATTTTCCCACATACACCCTTCTTTTATTTTTATTTTATTTTATTTTTTTTTTCCATGGGATCCCACAAAATACCATGACTTGGGAAGTGTAGGGAGGACTATCCACCCTTGGATGCTTTTATTATTAACCCTTAGATCTAAAACCCTAAAATTTCCTTTCCTTATGTTCTTTTCCTTTCTTTCTTTTCTTCATTTTTGTTTTGCTTTCACTCTTATTATAGGGGATATGGAGGATGAGCTGTGGGATATGCTTGAAATTTCCCAAAGCATTGTTGAAGGCCCATACAACAATAAACATTTTGTTTTTTTTTTTCTTTTTGTTAAACATACATATGTCTCTTTTGTTGTTGTTTTTAAGGAAGTGGAAGGGGGCGGGTGTAAAGAAGCGGCGGATTAGGGTTTGGGGGAATTAGATGTGTGTGGGGGTCAGTAATGGTGGCTGAGGAGGGAACTGTGGTGGTTGGGGGTTGTGTGGGGGTGCAGGGGACGGCCGTGGCCATAGGAAGGGTCGGCGAAGAGGGGGTGGGGGTGGGGAGCAGGTGAAGGCGGAAGGGAGGGCGTCGGGGCAGCGGCAAAGCCACGCATGGTTTGGGCAAGTGTGTACGCTTGGTGGGGGTGAACCCCCACCCCCACCATAGTTTTTTTTTTTGTTTATTATAAATTTATATTAATAAAAACGTTTTTTTTATTTATACACACACACACACATACACACACACACACAGATATATAAAACAATATATGAATTGTATATATATATATTATAATACATCTTTAAAATATTACCTATTTATGAAATATTATATATAAACACACGTATAATACATATTATGTTATCATTTAAAGAGAATTAGGTATAAAATTGTATATGGATGTATATTTTACTACTCACCCCTAAATATGCAAAATGGAGTTTTATTGACATAAAAATTTAATTATGATTTGATACTTAACTAAAATGTAGTTGTCATTTAAAGAAAAATCACATTAGATACATGTTGATTATAAATACTTTTGTATATCATGATATAGATTGTTTAATAAGAGAAAAACATCAAACTCCTCATGGAAATGAAAACTAAAATTTCAACTTTCAGTTCATGTATTAACATTATCAACATTTACAAGAAAGGAACATATTGCAAGAAGGAGAGTGTTTTTGTTTAATAACAGTCACATGATTCCATAGCCAAAATAAAACAATTATATTTCTAAATAACATATTTCCTTAAGTTTTCATGAAAACAAGAAAGTGCAAGAAAATAACAGATTTCTTTTCTTGACATAATACTATCAATGTTTGCAAGGAAACAAAAGGGCTAAGGCAAACAACACCTTCAACAAACTATGTTTCTTTTGTAAATATAAATACAAGAGTTACATCAAGATTCAAATAGATAGATCATTTACTACAATACTTCACCTCCACAAGCTTGGGCTATATGTGTGTTAAATCTCAAGTGGCAACTAATCAAAAAATTTCTAAGACAAGCTTCCAAGTGATACAAAATTACAAAATGAAGAGTTTGAGGAGATGTAACTTCTTACATAACTACATTCGAAAGAGGGTTATAATGCAAGAAAGTATCACAAGGAAAGAAATGAACAATGAGAGCCCAAGATGCCACCAACTCCAACTTGAGAGCCAACCTCCATGTCTTCACGAAATCCATGGAAGGAGAAAAGAGCTTGTTTACCACCCAACCTAAGGCATCATGACATGCCTTTCCCAGGCTTGGGATGCATGCTAGCCTCCCCCAAGCCCATGGGAAAGAGGATTACCATCCACAACTTGCACAAGAAAGGGGGGGAAAGCAACCACAACACATTCAAAGGAAAAAAACAAGTATAAATCAAGACTCCAAGTTTTACAAGGAGGAGAACCCATGTTCTTCCTCAAAAGGTGGGGAAGAGAGGAGAAATTTCTCCAAAAGTTATATTCCAAATTGCTTGCACAAAGAAAAAATCTCCATACCCTCCTTATTGCTCCTAAATTCAATCAAAACCCTCCTTATTCCTCCACCCTTTCTCCAAGTCCTTCTTGGAAGGATTTTCAAACCCCAAAGGGGGTTTCCTTACCAAGAATGGGGAAGGAGATTCAAGCCAAATGAATCAACTTCCCCACCTCAACCATTTGAGGGGAAACACTAAGACCCTACAAGGCTTGTCCATCAAGCCTTGAGGATTGAGAGAGAAAATTCCTCTCTCTTCCCCACAACTCCAAAACTCCATCATGCCATATGATGGAGGAGTAAAACAAGCAACACACCACCAAAATCCACAAGCAACAATACAATTTCAAGCAACCAATCTATCAACTAAAAAGAAAACAACACAAACAATAAGACATAAGAGCCTACCTCAAAGAAAGCTCTCCAAAAGCTTTCCAACTTCAAATTTTCTCCACTCTTGACTCAAGTAAATCACTAGCTCCAAATCACTCGAGCATGCAAGCAAAAAGTTCCAAAAAGAAAAAAATTCCCTCTCTTTTCCCATGAATGGGAATTTAAGAGGAGCAAGCAAGAAACCTCACAAATGAGGGGGTGACATGTGTCACCCTCTCCTTCTTCAAGGTCAAAGATGCCAAAACAAAAGAGAGAAAGGGTAAAATTGTCTTTTTCCCTCTTCTCCCAAAATCCCTAAATGTTAGCAAGACAAAATTAGTGAAACTTTTAATAGGCACTCAAATCCACATCCCTTACATGGATGTGACCAAACAAGAGGTAAAAGGGAGGGAAAATCCATCTAGCCTTGAAAATAAGCCCCCTACCCATTAGGTAGGGTCTAAGGGCTCATTTTTATGTTAGGGAACTCTCGAAGCTAAAAAGGGGTCCCCAAAAATGCCCAAAATAACCTAATTTCTGGTTTTGCATTTTTGGCACAAGGGTAGAGGGTGTAGGGACCACCCAAGGGTCTCACATATGACCCTAAACTCTTGTGATTAAGTGACTCATAAAACAAAATCAAAATTTTAATGAAAGTGGGATTATTAACTCCCAAAACAAGTTTACAACTCCACTAGTGACCCTAAACAAAATTAATAGTTCAATGCACAATACATTACAAAAATTGGGGTCACTCATAGTGCCCAAAATAATAATCCCCTATACTAAGGCTTCACACAATGAACATGGCTAGGACTCATCCCGTGGGCTGCTTGTGTAAGATTGTGTAGCTCTGAATCCCACATACTCCTGTAAACCTATCACCTACACACTCATTGCACACATTAACCGCACTGTCCGATAAATATATATCAATGACTCAACAATATATCAATGAGTTCTAAACTAGCCTAACATCCTACTAAAATCAAAATGTGACAACGTGCACAATTATACTCAATTCTCCAAAGTTAGACAAGATGATAAAGTGACATATAACCATAGAATCCCAACATGCAACAACTAAGTATCCATCAATATAATTATGTTCTAACAACAACATCATTTCCATTAGTATCCATGACATTATAAGAAAATACAACAACATAGAAATTAGCTAAATTGGCGCTATACGCCTAAATGTCCACACATGTCTCATAGGATCAAATCTCTAATATAATGTTCAAAATATAAGAAATTAGTGTCCAAACATGTCTATGAGCAAAGAAACAACCGATGAATCGAGCTATGAAAAGTGTGGGCTTTACATATAGGAAATAGGTAGTAGAGGTTTGGTGGGTTGTTTTTAAATCCCATTTTCAATTTTTCATGGGGTTTGAGGATTTTTGAGGATCGATCATGCATGACTTATTCATTTTGTCCAAGACCAAATCCCTTCCACACGTAATAGTGGAGGTAGGCATATGCGAAGGATTTGTTATAGAGTAAATTGAATCCATTGGTGTATGATTTAGTATGGGGTTGATTATAAATGTGAGAAGAATGGAGATTGATGCCACCATAGATGAGATTGATTTTTAGATTAGATGGACTGAAAGAAATGATATCCCCAATGTTATATTGATACATGGGAACTATTTCAGGTCTATCGAGTTAGTTGGGTGTGGGAAAAACATTGAGGATGAGGAGTTGATACTCCCCTAGTGAAAGAAGTTGCATCACGTTATCGAGAGATTCATCATTAGGAAACTTGGATACAAATACAAATGAGCTATTGGATGTTTCAAAAGATGAATCTTGTTTAGGAATGAGCATGTCATTTGGACAAGTACATCATGTTGCATGCTTTGAAAGGGGAAATACAACAAGGAGTGTATGGAGTTTTCCCTCATGTTTTTACTTGATACAATGATGGAGTGTGGATGGGACATAGTGCATGGTGCGGATCCATGGGCATTCGAGCAAGATGTTATATTGTAACTACCCTTGACATTGTAAAAGAGTTCATGGAATATTTTTCACCAACACGGATGGGGAGGATAATTGTGCCCAAGTAGGGGCAATGGTATCATTGAAGGCTCAAAGAACCGTGGGTGATTGAGTGATAATGGTGTTGGGAATTTTGATTTGGTTGAAGGTGTGGGATGAGATGATATTGATGTTAGAACCATTATCAATCATGAAACGTAGATAAAGGTGTCATTGATGTGGACAATGATGAAAAGGTTAAGGTCATGATCTCAAATAGAATTTGGGAGTTTAGAATCATCTAAAGAGATGGTGGCCAAATTTTAAAGAGCTCCAACAAGGGCCATGAAATATTAAGTCTCATTTATGGTGCTTGGTATATGATGTAAAGAATTGATGATGTATTGTCAATGGTTAAAGGATCTTTGGATGAGCTCATAGAGAGACATCTTAACGAGATTTCGATGTAATTGTTTTATGATAATTTTCTCTATAGCAGAGGATTTTGGGTATGTGGAGCAGATAGGATAGATACATTAGCCTTGGAAAATGAGGGAGATGGACTAGGATTTTTGTAAGGAGCGGTGACGATAACTCTTAGTTTTATTTGGGCAGATTATTAAGAATTGTGAGGTTGAAAATGAGTGGTGATATGAATGAAGTCGGTGAAAATATGGGGACATTTTTTAGAAGAGGTAGAACTTGGTGGTGGAATTGTGATGAAGGATAAGATTTAGAGGTGTTGGAAGTCGTAGATTTTATTTGAGGATCATGTTTATAGGTGGATGAGCTAGTGGATGGAAGAGGGAGTTATTATTTGATAAAAGATCATCCTCTTCTACAAGGTTGTTGATGAGGGTTTAAATAGCCTTATAAAGCTCCATGTGATGTCCAGGACACAATGAGAAGCATAAACAGTGTTATAATCATGTAGACACCAAATTCGTGTCTCACGACCCCTTGTGACCCGCATCCAATTTCGCAACCTAACCTCATTACCTAAACTTTACACAATTATTTATTAATTACCTTGTAATTGATAAATCCACATCACCTTACCCGCCACCTCACTTTTCCACCTCATCATGACCTAGCCCTAACCTAAACTAACCTAATTAAGACCCATGACTTGGTCAGACTCACATCCATAACTAATGCCTCCTTACTCGCACCAAAATCCGACCTTTAGCCACTTGACCAAGCCCGCAGGGCCCGATCTCTCGGGAGAAAAGCGGGGGAAGGTGGGCTATTTTAGTAAAAATAGCCTACTTTTTTCCTTACCGATGCCGGGTTCCTACTGCTCGTGCCGTCGGTTACCGCAACCTGCCATCGGTTCCTGTAAATGGGCTCCCCCAAACCAAAACAACAGATCGGAATTTCATTTTTGTAGATCGGTCAAAGGATTTCGGATAAAGCAGAGAGCATTCATGAGCGAGGAACAGAGTCAGATCTTCACTTGACAGAGCGAGGCGAGTAAAGAAACCAAGTGTTTACAACCAAGGAGATCAACTTGCCTCTCGGTCAAAACCAGTAAGTCAGATCTTACATGTCCTTTTGTTATAACATTTCTTATGCTTCTTGAATCTCAGGTCCTCCTAAATCTGTTTACAATCCACTACCCAACGTGCCATTGCATCTAACTGTCATTCTTTCACTCCTAATCATCCCATTTCCTAATACCATCCAAAAACCAGCTATTACAAACACCATATCTACCAAGAAGATCCTATAACCCACCGGTATCGGTTATCAGTAACCGGCATCGGTCATCAATAACCGCCATCGGTTCCTCTGATCAAAACCAGAAAACCAGCCTTTCCCCCTACCCAGTTTAACAAAATAATTTAATTGATATTTTGCAGTCTTTTGTGTTAATTCATATTAGCAGGGGAACTGACCACCTTCGAAGGGAAGTTTTATATTTCCTGGGCCCAAGGCAGTTTCCTCATTTATTGTTTAATCAAAATCTTGTGGTCTTGTGTTCTTATTTGCAGGTAGTCCTTCCAAGACAAAAAGGAGTTCTCCGTAGTCAGCCTGATCTTTCTCTACGGTACGCGCACACCATCTCGACATTCAACAGGTATTCCTCCTAACCCTAACCTCATCTGTTTCTAAAAGGAATGAAAGGATAGAAGCAACTCTATTCCCAAAAGCTGAAACATTCCGAGCGAAACAAATCAAACCACATAGGTTTATGTCCACAAGAATTGAAGGATTTGATAGGGGAAGGGTTATTCCAGGATGCTTGGAGAAGACGATGAAATATTTTAGTACAATACATAATGGGGTTTTAGAAGAGGGAGTTTTTTGGTTTGAAGTTGGGTTTAATTTAGGAGCAGCGAGATGAAGGAAAAAGGGATGTCTTAATCTTATAGGGTTTAATAAGGAATTTGGATTCTAAGTGGAACTTAGAAGGAGGAGTAGATGGTTTTGTTTAATATTTGTTGGTGTTGGGATATTTGGATGGAGGGCATGGTCTTAAAATAGATGGTTGAGGCCCTAAGATAGATGATTAGATGTTGGATTGTTTGGATTATTAGGGTTTTGAAGGAGGAAGCTCCAAATTTTTATGTGGATGAGTAAGAGGTTTTGGGTAAGAGTTCTAAGGTTTTTAGATTGTTGTTGTGAAGTTTTACCCTTGGTAGGGATGATAATTATTTCAAAAGTGGATTTGTCTTTGGGAGTGTGATTAGATGATTTGGGTGTAGGTTTTAGGGGAGATGTAAGGATCAAGGACGAATATGGTCTTTGGGTAATAGGATTGGTGGTATTGAAATATGTTGTGGATTACGTGGGATTTTAAGGTGTTTATATGGAAGTATTTGCCTTTGATATGAGATGGGGATGGGATTGGGACATCATTTGTAATAGAATTAAGGGGGATTTCCACTTAGTAGAGACTTAAAGGGATGCCATGGATGTCAATACGGATTCATATGTAGATGTGGTATACATATAGTAGAGGTAGATATAGGCATGGATGTAGATGTATATCTTGAGATGGGTGTGGGGATTAATGTGGGTATGGATGTAGATATGGGTGTTGATGTAGACATGATGATAGATGTAGATGTAATAGTATATATAAATGTGGAGGTAGATATAGATGTGGGAAAAGTATATGGGGATGTAGATATGATTATAGATGCAGGAATTGATGACGAAGTAGACATGGGTGTAATAGATGTGCACATAATATATGTGGTTGGAGTAGACGGGGATGTAGTAGATGTGGATATAATAAATGGGGAAGAATATATGCGGGTATAGTAGATGTAGGTATGGGTACAAACACATATATGATTGTAGATATATGCGTAGATGTTGAAGTGGACATGGGTGCAATAGAGGTGGGTATAATAGATGTGGGTGGTGATGCTGAAACCTAACTTAGAGTATTGATTACATGGGTGTCAGGTGCTTGAGATGTGAGAGGATTATCTTGGTTATTTGGTGGATGATTAGGAAGGGATACTTGAATACATCCAATGGTTGGTTAGGAAGAGCATTAGGATTGTCCAATTAAAGGTCCCTACGATCGATAGGACATTGTACTTAGGTCCTTAAAGGTACGACACTTTTTGATATTATGACCACAAACTTGATGATGTTTACAATAATGGTCTTCATGGTACCATGTGGGTTTGGGACATGAATCATCAACGAGGAAGATAGGAGGAAGTTGGATAAGGCACGCAACCATGAGTTTTTGAAGATAGAACTATAAGATTCTCCAAGAGGAGTATAGTTGGGGGTTGAACGAGGAGATATTTGCGGAGGCTCGACATGAGATGTTGATGTAGAATAAATTTTGACAACAATGGAATTGGCCACATTTTTTTATTTGTCACTATGGGTAGATGATTTGGTGAATTTGGTTTTGGTTTGTTGGAGAGAAGCTTGACATGGCCTTACTCTTGGGCTGTAACTCTAATTTGTGAGTCGTGGTGAAGGTTTCTGAAAATTTTGGAAAGAATAGATTTGGAGAGTGGGTGAGATATGTTTGGCACATGATATGGAGAATATTTCAATGAGTTAGTTTTGAGGAAGAGAGAAAGATAACTCGATTGATAATTTCATGACACCCAATGATGAAATCGGTGATTGATTCATCATCAAATTATTTAATCACATAAGGATCGATGATGATCTTGCGTGTAATATTAATGGAGAAGTTCTCTAAGAACGTATGTGCAAGTTGAGTGAATGATAAGAGGGAATGCTAAGGAATGTCATTGTACTAGTCTAAAGAAGGTTTGGCCAATGACATGGGGAAAGTGGAAAGCATGAGATATTGGTTGTAGGTGATGAGATAAAACGAGTTCCTAAAAGCACGAAGGTGTGGTTCGGGATCCTCCTTACTATTAAACTTGGAAAATTTAGGGATCTCCTAGTGTGGAGGATATGGTTTGACGGGTATGGATGGGTTGATAGGATCATTGTATATTTTTTCATAGGTAAATGTCCTCTTAAGACCCAAAGTAGTAGTTACTAGGTTGGTCATTCCACTTAACAAAGATTGAATGGGGTCATTGGATGTATGAGGATGATGGGCTGATTGATGTGGTTGTGGATTGTAAGAGGTAGATGGATTGGGTTGTGGGTAAGATTGATGTTGTTGAGGATAAGTAGGAGTTTTGGGGGTGGTTGGTAAGGAGGAATATAATTGAAATTTTATGATTAGATAAGATGTTGTGGAGGTATGTTGTTAGATGGATAAGATTGTGAGGATTGTTGTTGAGATATGGGGATTAGATTGGGTTTGTGTTGCATGATTTGTCATGTGTACATGGGGTTGTCGATATGTTTAGATGGGTTTATTAGGAAATATGTGGCGAAATGATCTTCGGAGTGGTGGTTGATTCATATAAGTTGACTTCGAAGAGTGGGTTGTGAGGTAACAAGATGGAATGGATTTGAGATGTGAAGAGAAGGATCAAGTTTTGAACATGATGATCGGGTGGTGGAGGAAGCTGGTTAGATTCTTGGAGATTTTAAGTAGGTGCATTGATAATAACAGTAAATGAAGAAGTGATGAAGATAGAAGATGAAGGGATGATATTGATGCAAGGAAACTTGGGTGGAATAGGGACAACTAATTGAGTGGATTTATGGGATTCACGAATCATGGTAGAAGTCTCGTGAGGGGTATGTTCATGTTGAGATATTGCTAGCTCACTCATGGCTCTAGGATAAAAAAACAAGTTGGGAAGTAAGGACTTCAAAGTGGATTCAATATGTGGGGTTTAAGCATAAATATTTTGAAGGAGAGGTCCATTGTTGGGGATATGGCTGAATTTACAAGAAAGGTAATCATGGAGAGTGATGAGGTTTGCATCAAAGAGTTCCTGAAAATCTACTCATTTGCAAGGGATAGTGGGAGGTCCAAACACTCCTAAGGAAGTGGCAAAAGGAGATGTAGCTAGTCTAGAGGGGAAAGAATGGTGATAGAGAAAAATATTGGTTTCAAGATGGGTATTGGTTTCAAAATGGGGATTTGTTTTGGTGACATAGGTCTCATGAGGAGGATTCATAGACATAATGGGTTGGGAAACCAAAGATGAAGTGATAAAAGGTGTGGAAGAAGAAAGAACAAGGGAAAATGTTTATTGTGAAAGATTGTTTGAGGTGGGGATGTTGTTGGAAGAGATTAATTGTTCCATTTTTGACATGAGAATGAGTAAGAATGGGCATGAAAAATATAAACAAGTTATGCATATTATTAATGTAGCAAATAAACCAAGCAAAAAAGTATTGATTATCTTGTTTATTTAGAGAAGTGTGAAAAAGAAAAGAAAGAGGCTCAAAGGGAACCTAAAAAAGTGGCTAAAATAAGGATGGTTTTAGGTTTGAAGGCTGAATATCCAAAACTTTATCGTCTTTAGGAGGGGGAAGTGGTATACTTAGAGGGTCACCAATGACCCACTAGGGTTTCCTTTGATTATGGATGATTATCGATTTGGATATTGGAGATGATGCAAAAATTGAGACAAGAGGCATTAAAGAGGTTAAATTAGGGTTTCAAGCTGTTTAGGTGGGTTAGGGTTGCATATGGATGATAAAAGGTGGTGGGAGGGTGGAAAGGCATTAAATGAGGGTAGATGAGAGAATATAAATGATAAATGGTGTGTTTATGGATATAATTAGGGTAATGGATGGGTTTAGGGATTAATTAAATGTAATTAGGGGTGGATTAAGAGAGATAAAATAATGGTGGGATTAAGATTGATTTAAGATGGGAAAATAGGAAATAAAGAGGAGTAAATGGGATTTAGGACGGAAATAGAAATTTGAGTAGGATATGGATGTGAATGCATAAGATGATGATGAAGGGGAGGGAACGCGGGATGGGGGACAAGTGTACCAAAATTTGGTGTCTACAATGGGAGCATCCCTTAGAGCAATGATTTTGAGAAATAAGGTTTGCTAAGTATACTTGTGATGACGTGGTTATAAGTACTTATAAGGAATACTTGAAAAATGGTATAAAAGGTTGTGCGATGCCTTTAATAATGAATGGTGTGTGCCTAGGATATGCCAATAGAGTTCTGAGGAAGGAATACTTCATAGTTATGTAAGACTTCAACCTTGGAATATTCTTACTGATAAATGGAGAGATGGGCCTTTGGTGTAAACTCCCATTTTATTTCACTAACAAATGCTTCAGGAGAATAGTTAATAGGATCGAGGCACATAACCACTTAAGTTCAACATGGATAAGATAGATGTTGACTACCATACTTTGAGGAAAACATATGGGTATGATTCTAAGGCACCCTATGTGGAGAAAATGAAATCACAAATGATGGAACATAATCTTATCATAACATTGGTGGTAGGGAAGGAGGCATGCCAGGTCTACATTCATTTGAATACCAAATTAAAGGATAGTAAGGTAGGTAAAGTGCATGACACGATCTTGCACCACCCCATCAAGAAGGAAAATGTAATGATACCAAAGAGAAAGCGTGGGCCAAATTTAGAATAATAATAATAATAATAATAATAAGAGAGTAGGTTCAACCATAGCGCACAAAATAGGACGCAAAGGAGGTGAAAAGAAGCAAGAACTTTACACACTCCTCAATTTTCCCCAACCTGCACCAATTAAAGAAGTTTGAAGGCCTAGGCCCATAGAGGAAGAAGAGTAGCCAAGGGAACATCATGAGGAAGAAACCTTTCAAATAGGTGGAGGAACATAGAGGAGAAGAGGATATCCAGTGACACACATAGTTGGTGAAGAGCATGATCGGGAGTATGAATAGGAGATATTATTCCATTATAAATAACATGTGCATGAGAAGGAGAATGATCAAGACTGCAAAGAGGAGCACAAAAGAAGAGCACAAGGAAGAACAAGAGGAAACAAGACTTGGAGATGATGAGCAATAGGACATCGGTCCAATGTAGAAAAAACCACGTAAGAAGTGCACAATGATGGGATTAGGATGAAGGAAGAAGCCATGATATTCTCCAAAAATAAAAATTAATAAATTTAAGGCATGATTACTTTATCACAGTTTCACTCAAAAAAATGGTACCAACTTGTTGAAACCTTTGCTCTTGTAGCCAAAATGGCCAGCTTTGTTAGGAATCTTCTAGTGTTATACGCTCAATATGGTTGGGAGATTCACGAAATGGATGTTAAAATATTTTTCTAAGCAGTGACCTAAAGTAAGAAATCTATATGCATTAACCTAAATGTTTTGAAGAATATGGGAAGGAACTATTTGTGTGTAAACTAAAAAATCTTTATATGGTCTTAAATAAGCTCCTAGAGCTTGGTATGCTAAAATAATTAGGTTCTTTGATGATATTGATTTCAAAAATTGTTTTTATGATATGATTTTTTTGTATAGTATGAAAAATCATAATATCATTATTGCATTATATGTTGATGATATTTTTCTTACTAGTAGTGATAAGAATCTTATTCTTAGATTTAAAGAAAGATTAAGGATTTTTTGAAATGATTGACTTAGATCTACTAAATCTATTGTTGCATATCAATCTCAACATGTTACTAAATCTATTGATGGTAAACTGTTTCCATTCCCATTGAAGTTGGTGTTAAATTAGATCCAAAACTTGCATGTGATAAATTTAATCCTACTCTATATAGACAACTAGTTAATAGTTTAATTTATTTGACTATTACTAGGCCAAATATTTCATATATAGTAGGAGTTGTTTCTAGATTCATGCAGGATCCTTATGAGGATCATTGGAAAATGGCAAAAAGAATTTTAAAATATGTTAAAGGAACAATTAATTATGGTATTTATTATTCTTCTTGTAATGATGTAAACTTATTTGGTTATTGTGATTCGACCATCTTTGGTGATATTATAGATAGAAAATCAACTTGGTTATATTTTGAAGTTTGGTGCAAGAGGCATCACTTGGAGTAGAAATAAGTAACTAAAACATTCTATCTCTTCTACTGAATCAGATTATAGAAGTGTTATGGAAGAAACAAAGGAAGCCATGTAGCTGAAAAGATTATTGGATGAACTCCATATGGGGCATCAAAGGAAGCACTACTCTTCTATTTGACAACCGAGTTGCAATTCTCTTATGAACAATCTAGTTCAACATCAAATAACGAATCATATATAGATTCATATGCACTTCATTCGAGAGAAATTCCTAAATGGTGATATTGATCTCAAGTTTTGTCTAATCGAAGATCAAGTTACAAATATTTTCATGAAGCCACTGAGTGTTGTAAGTTTTGAAAGTTTTATGCCTTGTTAGGACTTTCTGAGTTTTCATTGAGGGGGATTGTGCATGACAATTCCACCTCTTAATGACCTTTTTGTAAACTTCATATACTTCCTCCATTTTTTAAAGATCACTATATGTGAGTCTTAAGTAAATGATCACAACACGTGAGTTTACTTGTAATTCCCAACGAAACATTAGAACTATGGGAGTTTTTGTTTTATAAATGGCTCCATAATATTATGCAAGTTTTCATATGTAAAGATATTTTCCTTAGAATTTTTGTGGGAATATATCTATATATATATATATATATATATATCTATATCTATATCTATATCTATATCTATATCTATATCTATATCTATATCTATATCTATATCTATATCTATATCTATATCTATATCTATATCTATATCTATATCTATATCTATATCTATATCTATATCTATATCTATATATTAGTTATCTTGTTTATATGCTAACTAAGAGTGTTGTTGATGATTTATGGATTATAAATCCTTTTGTATAAAAATGATAATTTGGCATGTTTTCCCCACTTAACATTAAGGGGAGTGTTGGTGTGATAGTGTCAAGTGGGGACACCATTTAGGTGGGCCACCAATTCACCCCTTATTTTTAAATCCTATTTATAAACTTTTTTTAATAATGTCGGCTCCCCTTTCCACATTAGATAGATGTTTAATTAAATATTTCAATTTAATTAAAGAGTGAAAATGTGCACCTATGTGTAACCAAATCACACACCCTATTTAATAGTGTGATCCCTCACAAAATAGGGATTTTAAAATTACGAGATTGTGTAGAATATTATTATTTTAACATTGTTAGATTTAGTGTTAGGTTACTAATCACTTAATAATTCCGATTAGGTCTACATTCTCGTACACTTAGAAAAGACCTACCTCATACCTTCAACAGGGTTAGCTCTATCTCACGCGAGAATCGTATGCAATTATTTGACTTGTTACTGTTGTTCGGATTCATATGAATTCTTGGAAGGTAACCTGTATTGCTTTGTACCATATTGAACCTGATTTTTGGGACACTGTCGTTTTGTCACTGTTCCTTGAGTATGGATAATTATCTTGTGTCCTGGCTCTGTTGAAGTGAGTCGCGAATACCATACTTAGATTTGAATGCGCCCAGGTGAGTATAGTTATGCTATGTTCCTTCCTGTTTATTTCAGTCCGATTGAGACTGGTCATGTATCGGAGATTCTGTGTGGTCATCTTGGCATAGTCCTTAGGAAACTTCAAATTGCTTAAAGCAATGAAGTCTGTTGTTGACAGCGATATGCCAGAGGTTCTTTGATTTCGAACTTGGATCGAAAACCTTGCTGTGTTTAAAAGGAACTAGTATTGAGCTATAGGTTGATATATGGGATTGATGACGTGTTAGCTACTGTACAGGAGTTTTTGCTGTGTTCTTTTTATTTAAAACAGCGATCCTTCTTGTGGCTTGTCGGACTTGTTGGTATACATACTGGGTGAATGTTTTCCATATGTGGAGACGGTACAGTAGTGAACTTATATGAAAGGGGGTATGAATGATATGTTCTTTCTCTTCTATTATTATAATACTGGTAGAGATCTGTCTAACAGTTGGTATTGCTTTTGTAACATATTGGTGGAATCACGATTTTCTATGATATTCCATTTCTGATGAAAGTGACGATTTGTTCAATATTGCTGATCTTGGATTCAAGATAATTGTTCTGAATACTTTCGTTCTTTGATTCTTAATATTTGATGAAATATTAGAGAAGTGATTAAGACTATTTTGTAACGATGATAGAGTTACACATTTGTAGACATTTTGTATTACAAAGGCATAGTCTGAATATGTTTATTTGTTTGGATAATTGATCTCATTTAAACAGGGTGTTTAATGAAAACAATTGATGGATTGCAATTGTTTTAAAAGTTAGTGCTTATCATGCTCAGTTCATCGAACTGACTCATGTTGACTATTTTGCAGATGGTTGCCGTAAGTGGTAAAAGCAATGCAGATCTGACAGGATGATCAGATTATTTAATTTGTTTCATAATGAATTACAGCTTGATTATATAAATGTACTGTATGTGGAAAGATGTTTCTTTTCCGTTAAGCATTGTATCAAGTATGCTGCTTGCATAAAATGTAATTGTATAATTTTGAAAGTAATGGAAATAAGTGTTTGATACTTATGTGTTGTATTCTTATTCTGATAATTGACCTTCGTCGGTTTATATACCAGAGTGGCAAGGTTATCTTTGTGTAATATGGATGCTTTTGTGATTGACAATGAAAGCCTACAAGAAAATGTGGTTGAATTCATATGAGTGTTTAGCAGATCTTATTGTTCTAGCGAAAGCAATATTGAATTTAAATAATTGTCTTTCTAAAAGATAGGTTAAAAATGAACCTAAGCAGAACGCTAAACAAGCTGGATTAAATTACTAATCCCTAGTCCTGAGTATGACAGGACAATATTAAATTGGATTCTTAATCATTTATATCCTTATACTAATAAGTATGATATAAATTGATTAAGAAGAACTGATATAAATCAAATGAAGTTCGGATGGCAATCTCATGTGAAGGTTATGAGATATTGTCCAGTCTCGTTGTTTAGAATCGTGTGTATTCTAATGACTCCTTGATGAGAGCTTGACCGTAATACCTCTACCATGTAATGGGTTTTATAGAGGAGGGTCGTCTTAAGACGAAGAATCTAGGGATCGGAAAGGCTAACCTTAGGGAAAAGTCTTTAAAGTAATTTAAACTCAAGTGCGTAACGCATGTTGTTAAGTAGATCTTTTCGAGGCGGATTTAAAGGTTGGACGACACAAGTCAATGCGAGGGTTGTACCTCGAGAAGATTAGGATCTTCTCGGGATTCAAGTTACAACAATGAGACTTATGGTGACACCCTTTGCATTGATCGCTAAGATTTACACTTTGATCTCGCACGAAGTTACTCAGTGGTCCGATTATGAACGTGGTCATGTTATAAGGCTACCTAGGAGATTCGGGTATCATGACACACCTTTGGTTGAAGCGCAAGGTTGAACCAAAGTATGTCACCATATCCCTAATCCTCGTGGGCATCCATATAACATTATCACCTTGATAATCTACCTCTGAGTGATTCAGTTGTGAAAGGAAGGACTGACAGTAGTCAGTGTAGGACATTCTATATAACATAAGAATGGGGTGAAGGACGTATTCCAGATTGATGAGTATGCCGTTAAGGAATACGAGACATAAACAATATGTTTCAAATCTTTGGCCAAAGTATCGCAAGCTGCTGATTGCGTTGTCCTAATTCACCTAGTCTAAGGGATGAGATGCCGATGAATAATAGTAACAATTATTTAGTTAGGTTCCTTAGACGAGCATTACGAATCCCTGTGAGTAGGAAGAGAAGCGTAAGAGTAAAGTGTTAACTAAAAACACCAACTCTTATTACTCATGAATAGATCGGTAGATTACAGGAGTCATGGAATGAATAGATCGGAAGTACTCCAGAGTCATTACGAGATGCATATGGTTGTCATTATATGAATGGTTATTTGATTTGTGTGTTCTAAATTATGTATTTAGAACCGGATGCATTTATCAAAATTTTTTTTTTTACTTGTTCTAAGGTTTTAAACGAGGATGTTACAATTTATGGATTATAAATCCTTTTGTAGAAAAAGGTAATTTGGCATGTTTTCCCCACTTAACATTAAGGGGGAGTGTTGGGGTGATAATGTCAAGTGGGGACACCATTTAGGTGGGCCACCACTTCACCCCTTATTTTAAAATTTTATTTATAAACTTTTTTAATAATGTCGGCTCCCCTTTCCACATTAGGTGGATGTTTAATTAAATATTTTGATTTAATTAAAGAGTGAAACGGTGCACCCATGTGTAACCAAATCACCCACCCTATTTAATAGGGTGATCCCTCACAAAATAGGGATTTTAAAATTATGAGATTGTGTGGAATATTATTATTTCAACATTGTAATTTTTGTGTAATTGATTTGTGTGGGACGAGGAGGAAGTGGAAGTGTTGGGTAAAAGTGTTTGGTAAATTCTAATAAAGGCAGTGCTTTATTTTGAAGTGGGGTTTTTACCTTCAGGTTTTCCCCACTATAAATCTTGTGTTGTGTTATTTACTTATGTTGTGGTTTTTTTACTTTGTAAAGTTACTTTGTATTTCTACATTTACTTTATTTATTAAACTCTCTCACATTACTAAAATCTATAATCTCGGACTATAATTTAATTCTTGGATATTTAATAATTCCACTAGAATTAATGACAACAATGGTGTGTGTGGTTCACATTTGTTCTTTACATTAAATTTGACGTTCATTTGATCACATGTGACAATTCAATTTGGCATTCATTTGATTATATCTTAGATAGGCAAATTTAATATATCTCAACATATTTTATATGAATGCATTTAAGATATCTATTCTAATTTAAATCCTTTTATATTTACTTAATTGTTATTCCATTTATTTATTAAATATATACTTATATATATATTGTGAATTCTTAATTAATATAATTCAAATAATATGTTATTATGCAAATATTATGTTCACGCAATTATGTTAAGTGGATTTTTTCATAACATCTCATACTTATGATCTTTATTCAAATGCTTGGCAAGGATTAACCACCACACAACATTTGTTTCTTAATATATTTATTTAGGCCCACAAAGGGAATGTCACAAAGGATTTGTTAAGGAAGTGTGTAAGTCTACTCCTTCATATTTGAACCAAGAACCTACCTCCCATCAATCCTAATAAAAGGGTTAACCTATTTTCTCTTTAATTTGTCTCTTCATAAATGATAAACATCATTATTTTAAAAAGTAATTAAAAATATTAAAACAAGTAGAAATGTAAAATGCCATTTATCTATCATTTTCTATGGATAGGCCAAACATACCCAAGAAAAACGTTTGGGTAAGCATCCCAAGAAATAATTGTTTAAAATAAAAATAGAAGAAAAATATTATATTACGATATGGATAAAAAAATTCCATTGGGTATATCTTGTGTTTTATAAATGCTAAAATATTTAATGAAGTATTTAATTACTTACTAGAAATCAAACATGAGCAGTGCGATGCGAATGCTGAAGGAGATGTGACATGCACATGATCTAGAAATGAGAAGAAAGTATGGTGCAATAAGAAGAAAGGGAATAAATAAATGATTTTTTAAATTAGATATTAAGTAAGACATGTACAAGTAATGGAGAATACAATTTTTACCCGTAGAAATTTGAATAGGATGGTAGATTGAGAATCTATAAAACAAGAGAGGAATGGTAGTATGAAAAATAAGGGAAGGGAAATGTAGAGGGGTTTATGAGTGGAAAAATGTTAAGAGAATGTAGGCGTGATTCCTCGTTATTGTGAGACTGCAATATCATGTGAAATGTACAATGGAAATGCCAAAGGGGATATTTAGATGAAAGCAAATTGGAGCAAGAGAAACAATGGGAGAGGAAGAGGGGCGTAGAGTAAGGTCTTTGAGGGTGGAGAATTGTAAGGGAAGGAAAGCGAATGAGGGAGGCAATCCAAAACTATATATTCCGAGAGCCACTTGAGGTAATTGAAAGAAATAATTGATGCAAGGAATGTACGATATGAACTCCAAAATGGATCAAAAGAATAAGTGAAACTAGATGAAGAGAAATAGTGGGAGGGAAAGAGGGCTACAGGAAAAGGTGTTTGAGGCTGGAGAAGTGTATGGGAATGGAAAGAGGAATCAAGAGGTAATGTTGGAATATATTCTCTAAGAACTAAAAGACATGGATTTCATTTTTAATAGGGGGAAGCTCATGTTGGAAGACATAGATGAAACATTCGATGGAGGTATGTTAGAAAGTGGACCGCAATGACCAATTGTTGTAGAAATCAAGTAGAACCTATTTTAAGTTGTGAGGTAAATTAATTATAGGAAGTAGAAGCACAAACATGTGTCGATAATTGACACCTTCAACAATTGGTCATATGATTCTAAGGAAGATCAAGGATTTTGATTGCATGCTCAACACATTTTTCATGGATCATATTGTTCCACAACAAATATTATTTTCTATGCATGTTCAATTAATTTTTTTCATGTATTAAATACATTTATATCCCACACCTATTCCACGACTTAGTAAAAAGTGGGAATTAAATCATTTCATGTCCCACAACTATTGCTTGGTTTAGATTATTCCTACCCAAATAATATATGATATGTGCTCTACCTTATACAGAAATGTGAAAAGGGTTCCATACATAATTGTGATTAGGGGTTTCATAGGAAATAGGGATGAGGGTTTCTATGTAGCTATAAGGGAAAATAATAGGGTTTGTCTCTAGCCATGAGGCACATAGTTTTTACATGTGTGGACAATGTAGGAGAAGTACACCTTGGATTTAAATACTGCATGTCCCACACCTACTCCACAACTCAATAAAAATAAGGGAATTAAACACTTGCATGTCCGCACCTATTTCCCAACTTATATTATTCATACCCAAATAATATCTACTACGTGCTCCACTTTATAAAATATTGTGATAAGAGTTTTATATAAAAATGAGATCGGGGTTTCATACATAATTGTGAATAGGATTTTTGTAGTTATCGGGAAAAGAAAAGGGTTTGTCTCTACTCGTGAGACACGTAGTGTTTCTAGGTGTAGACAATGTAGGTAAAACCTTGGAAGTGTGAAAGATGATGCAATGTGATTTAGGTGAGTAAGATGTTTGGGAGGGAGGTTTTAGAGAAAATGTGACAATTGAAATTACTCCCAAGGGATTAGGTAGTTGGACACGTACAAGGAATGGTTAAGGAAGATGAAGACACAAATCGAAGATTATAAGTAAAAAAGTGAGAATGTATGCTTAAGGAATGTATGCATAAAAGGAATGTTCAAGGAAGATGAAGACATGAATGTAAGGTCAAAATAAAAATGTGAGAAATAAATACATGCATGCCCATACTTTGTCAAGGAGGTAGATTGTTCTCGGACAAATTAAATGTACTAACGCTCCAGTTTTTATCTTGATATCACTTACAACATGCACACGATTGCAAGTCACAATTGTAGGGACCAAAAATTTAAAAATAATAAAACCCAATAAATGTTTGTTTTCAATTTGAATTTTAGTTCTTCTATGGGAACAAGAGAGGAATAGTCAATCATCGATAATCGAGCCACATAAGCGGTTGTCCATAAGATAAAAAGGTGGGTTTCATCAAATATTTTAAAGATAGATATCATTTGTAATATTCACATCAATGCAATTTGATTTTTCATGATATCTTCCATATTTTATATTTCATCTTGCATGATTGGATTACGATAATCACTATCCATTTTAAAAAAATTGCAGGTAGATACACATAAATTCCATAGAATGTATTAGGTTAACATCAAAACAAAATATCAATAACATAAACAAGCACATAGAAAAATGAATCATCACAAAATTATCAAGGTTATTTTCACTGGTAATAATGATGTCATAATACAAACAAATAAAAAATGATATAAGAGAATTATACCAGAGTTTAATTCTATTTGAATATGCATGTAGCATACAAAATAGTGTGGGTGATCCCTCAAAGATATTTGACAGTCGGTAGAAGTTGTTAAGGAAGGTAAACATTCTTCTTAATGCAAAATGAAAAGAAAGGATAAATTATTTCATAACAACTAAGATTGAAGTAGTAACTCAAATGGGATAGTCCGTGTTGTCAAGAGTTCTCCACTTCAATGAAAATGAAATATTTTTAACACATTTGAAATAAACATTTTACCATGATATAAAAAAGGCCATAAAAGTAAAGTAATGACTACTTTGCCTAGTGGACCATTTGGAACAAATAGTTGAACCTAATATTATTAAAAATGCCTCATATGTGCATATGTGCAAAGAGAGATGATTGTGGGGGCACCCAAAACAAAAAGTGTATCTTTTGGACTCACTGAATGATTCTCTAGAGTATGGTATACTACTTCTCTGCATGATGCAAACCAAAAAAACACATGATAATTTATAGAGGTCTCCACCATCATCATCTGCAAAATTGCACAACAATGATTGCAAATCAAGTGTCAAAGGTAGAGCCGAGGAGAACATTGAAGAACCTTAAATTATGGGTTGCATATCTAAATACACCTTAAAGTTGGAAATTTCACTATGCATTTATAGACATAATACTCTCGGAAGGTATGTTTCATCATTTGCATGATTCAAGACACACACCCCTTTACTAAGGGACTAGTTAAAAGGAAACACTTTTATGTAGTAGACAAGTGAAAACAATGTCAGTTTCTTCTACTACAACATTTGAGTTCCACATCTTACAAATTCTACATACCTAAAATATGACGCATTTTTATTTCTAATAGAGCTCGTAGCTTACCCAACGACCATGTCGACATCGACATCTATTTGAAGAAATCAAATTGTGCCTCCTTGAAACTCTCCACCTTACTCACTGTATTCAGTTTATTTTCTCTCTAGATCAAAAGCATGTAAAACATTCAATTTAAGTAACACACTCTTAGGAAAGCCCAATGTACAAACCTAAAACTAGCACCACTAATTCTAGTGTTGGCATCCACCAAGCCCCCTCATTATCACATTACACCCCTCATATTCATATCAACATCAACATCATTTCCATACTCACATAAATCTACATCCATCATTAATTAACATATTAACATATTCTTCATCTTAGATTGTATGCTTATAAACTTGTACCCTCAATTAAATTAATTAAACTTGTCATCACACCATTCAAACGACATCACATTTCCTAGCTAATATAACCCTTTTCTTGGCTAAATAATTAATTAATTAGTTAATTAATTAATTAATTTCATCCCTACACCTCACTCATCCTAACTCACTAGTTACAACTAGTTTAACTAAAACTTCTAAAAATTAATCTTAACCACCTCTAACTTATCCTCGTGTGGACTCCTCCACACTCCCTAGTTGTAACTAGTTAAATTAGCAAACTTCCATAAATATTTCCCTAACCACCTCTAACTTACCCCATAACTACCTCCCACTCCTCACTAGTTATAACTAGTTAAATTAGCAACCTTCTATAAATACAACCATAACTACCTCTAACTTATCCCCATAACCACCTCCTACTCTTCACTAGTTAGGACTAGTTTAAATTGGGAAACCTTCTAATTTATCCCTACTCTATCCTAACCACTCTAAACCTCCCTCTCGACATCTCTAACTTATCTAGCTATGATTCCCCTAAATATTCAACCACCTAAGATCAAAATAGAAGTTTTATCCTCCCAAACTCGAACTTCCTATAATTTTAGTGATTCCCAAATCTCGATGATTCTCTCCTATTTAATCTATAAATACAAGATCTAAGCCTCCCTTTGGGAGAGGATGGGAGGTGGATGTGACCCAAGGAGTTCATATTGTATTCTTCTTACATCATAGACATCTCATAGAGCTAGAGATTGTCAACAAATAGTCAAAGCGTCTTGAACTTCATCCATATGTCCAGAATCACATCAACATTCTTCTTACATCAACAATCTTCCTCTATCGGGTAATATCACCTTTTGTTCCCCATTTCTCATTATGCAAGGTAATTGTTTCCCTTGTTTCATTACATTATTATGCATCATTTCTAAGCTTAAATTGGAATTTCTAACATCCTTTTGAGTCCCATACTCATCCATTATTGGCGTGTACATTTTCACAAAGCAATTGCTTTGACAATTTCCAAAATCACCAAAGATTGGATGAATCACTAGAAATTCAGCCCCAATCACCTACAATTTTCTAAATCACTAGAAATATATTGAATTCATATTTTGACACATCTTTCGGTTTGTAAAATAGAGCTACGGTTCTCAAGTTATCATCAAAACATCAGAGGTTGGTTTTTTGTTAGATCCAGAGCTTCACCATCAAAAAAATCATCATCTACAGCCTTCTCATATCTAGTTTCTTGGTAGGAAAAGAGTTTGATCTAGTCTTCCATGGAGCAAAACATAAAACATCATCCATCCACATCTGTGGGTATCATGAAAACCCCGCCATATCGAGGTTTGGAAGGTATTATCAACTTGCTTGCAAACACAAGTTGAAGACTAGTAAGATTTATCTCAAAATTTTGGCATGCTTGGTGGGACACCACATCCCTTGTTTCTTTGCTTCATTTGATTAATAAAATAGATTTTTTTATCAATCCCTTGTGTGGTAATCATCTTCTATTAGGCTAATCCCCGTGGTTGGGCCCAATCGCATGTGATTGGACTATATATTATTTTTGTTGTATATTACTTCACAGTCTCCTTTCCGCTTGTTGCTTTTTATTTTCTATTTCTTCTAACCTGTTTGTAGGTCACTATTTATAAGAGAGCTTGCTTACTGCATTATCAATATTGCTTACTTTTTTATAAAATCCAAAAAATAAAAAGGGAGCGCTCTCATGGTAAGTCTTAAAAACTTTCATTTTCTTTCAAGTTTTCATTCTTGTTTTTGTCTTCATCGAAAATCAAAATTTTGTACTTCTTGATCATATAACTTTAAAAGGGAAGTTAACTAGTTGCATTCACTTATATTTCTCTCACACACAACTAAATCACTTCAAAGTCAAGAATGCATTCAAACATTCCTACCCAGGTGAAACTAATTGGGATTTCATCACCCAACAAGGAAATTGACTCGGTGTTATAGCAAAGTATAATTTCCTATCTATTAATATATGTTGGCTCAACACCCACCTCCCTTATCACGGTGGGAAGTGAAGTGAGGGGGTATGCCCCAATATACATGCTTGTACCGGTATAAGTACGAGTTTTTCCTCATGTACCTTTGGGTAAATCAAGGACTCCACCCTTAAACATACCTGAAACCAGCCATAGCTTGCCATTTCCTAGGACCCATCATCCATTTTTCACATTTTTTCACATTTCAATTTTCTTAATTAAAATCAAGAAAATCTAAAATTTATTCTTCTTGTTTACCCATAATTTTTGTAAATCCATCCATTTAGTTGGATATTTTATTAAATTTGCTTGGAAGAATCGTGTAGTTAAGAACAACATTGATGAGATGTATGTTTGTTTGATAGCTAGGATGGTTGTTAGGTATGTAACTCTTGAGGGAGATTTTTTACTATTCCTTAAAAACATTATCCAAGAAACATAATCATCAACTTCCTCATTACTTGATAAAATGAGAAATCCATTCGACAAGTGCAAAATCATACTAGGGTAGTTCCACTCCATCGGGCTAAGTAGTCATCATTATGCTCCTCCTCTATAAAATTCGACAAGTGCAAAATCATAAAAGTTTGCTATATACACCATTTATCTACATCATTCCCCCTTACTCGAAAGGAAGATTGAAACGCTTCATCTAGCAAGAAAAGGAAGGGTATGAAAACTTACAGCTTCTCGGAGGGTTCTTCAAAGACCTCGAGCTTGCCAAGAGTCTCTTACACATCATCCATCCGGTGGAGGAGCCTAAGGAGGAGAATTTGTTGGTCGAGTGGACAGGGATGGAAAAGGAAATTCAAGAGCTTAAGAATGTTATTGGAAAAAGCTAAGGGAAAAGGAAACTACAAAATGATGATGAGGAGGAACCTTTGAATCACATCTTTGGATGGTAACTGGGAAATGTAAAAGGCTAACATCTATCGCCCTTAAAAGTATTTACAATTTCATCGAACAATATGTTTTATGCATCTCGGTTGGGATTACGAACATTTGGGGCCCAAAGGAGAAAAGAGATATGGTAATTGCTCGGGAAGATTTGAAAGACCCTTCTAGTCCTTTGTCTCACTTATGTTCTATCTTATATTTACTAGTTAGAGACTTCTACCTCTTATCCAATTCAACAATCCTACAATAATCCCATCCAACAAACCTATGACTATTCTTCACAACCAAACTATTTCCTTTTTGGGCTGTTTCTTCCACTTTTGGTATCGGCTTTGAGCCCTTTTTGTATATAGGTATAATCCCTTAAAAACTATTTACCCTTAATAAAAAAATCAAGAAAATCTAAAATTTATTCTTTTCTTGTTTATCTATTTTTGTATCCATCCATTTAGTTATTATTATATTGAAATTATTACTTCTCAGTCTATGTCCAATGTATCTCATCAAGTGGTCTTTCCAACATCCCCTTCTTCATAAAATGTATATCATCTACAAATATCCCCATCCTTCATCTAATCAATCCATCTCTTCTTCAATCCCATTTTCGGTATCTCCTCAAGTGTTATTTCTAACATCCTAAATCCATACACATAATCCCTACTTCAGCCCATTTTCAAAGCACCCCAAACATCCTAAATCCTCTCATCCAACAATCCAATAACAACAACATACTCAACATTTTTCCACATCTTCCAACATCCCTTTATCAAATCCACTTCACAAAAAATATCCTCTCAAGCTACCCCTCATCAATCTCTGCATTAAGCCCATCTATTACAAAACTATACTGCTTCACATTTTCATCAGTCAAATCAATCGCGTCCTCTTGTCAATTCCTTCACATTTAATCTTACAAATGATTCCATATAAGATCTGTCAAATAGATTAGACAATTTAGAAACCACTACTAAAGGATCCAAACAAGTCCTCACTTATGATCAGGTTTGTAATGAACCCATCCATCCGTTAGTACCATATAATCCCTATCCTCCACATTGGGAATTCCTGAATTTACCATGTTCCATGGCTAGGAGGATCCTCAGTAGAACATACTATCTTTTAGACATTCGTGTTATCTCATCATCCATGATCAATATCTCCTTCTTAGAACCTTCCATATATCGCTAATAAGACTTGCTTTGGATTGGTATAATTCCCTCCCTCAACATTATTTGGTATCTTTCACATAGTTAGATATATGTTATTTCTCAATCACTTCGCTATAAATGTTACTCACAAAGCACCATTTCCAGCCTTGCTACCATCAAACAATCCAAAAATGAATCCCTTGGAGACTTTGTCACTAGATGACAGAGCACTATTAATCAATTTTCTTTTCCACTTCCATAGTTGGAATTAATCGAGTTGTTTACCCGATCATGTTCCCATCACATATCATCCACCCTTCAAATCTATACATTCCACACCTTTTACAAAGCTTTCACCATGGCTAAGAAGTTAGAAATACAATCCCTCGAAGAAGGCCATCTCGATCCTCAATCTCCACATGTCTCATATGATTCCCCTAGATCTTCCTACGATTTAGATGAGACTACACATGTTTTATTTGATTCCCCTAGGTCTTCCTACGATTCAGATGAGACTACACACGTTTCATTTGATTCCCCTAGTTATTTCTATGATTTAGACAAAACTACCACATATGATGACATTACTGTCTTCCTAACCCAACACCTTCGATAGATTCAGTCCCTATAAATGTTGTGCATCCTTCATATCACGTCATCAATAATATTACATGTGATCTTCCCTATAAGAAGACCCATTCATCACCGATGTTTTCTCTTGAAAACTTAGAATAACTGGATCCTCTTTTCAATGATCCTCACACATCGATATCACCCATTTCCACTATCCAACCATCCATTACCTCCACACAACCCTTAGATTCCACTTTGGAATTCATTACTAAAGAATCCTTTGTAATTGAAGATCTTGATATTCAATCACTTATAGAATTAATCAAAAATAGAAAACTCATGTAATCCACCTCAATCACACCTTGAAATAACATCCCCCTCATCCAAACTAGACTCAATCATATCCTCATCTATTCACTTATCTTCCATCTTAGAACATTTCCCTGAATAAAACACTACATAGTCAAATACCATCACACTCATGGCCTCACCCTTGTCATTTGACATGAGTCCCTCTTCTCTATCTAATGCAAATGTTATAAAATTGAAACCGATCACATTCACCACCTCATCCTCATCATCTATCATAAAACACCCTCCTTTACCTAAAATCAATACTACAAAATCTAAGCACATGCCATCTAAGGTCTCACCTTTACCATCCATTTTGGGACCTCATCCTTTATCACAATCTAATTCTATCAAATCTATGGGTCCACCCTTACCATCAATTTTAGGACCCCATCCTTTAGCTCAATATCATGGCACACAATCAAACCCTATCTCATCCATCAACCATCCCTCCTCCTCTATTTTGGGACCTCATCCATCATCCAATCTTATCAATCACACATGTTATCCATTTCTTGGGTCATATTCTCCCTCTTATCAACCTCACAACATCCCTATGATGTTCCAACACCATAAAACATCCATGAATCCACCCCATCCAAAAATAAGATGTCCTCCTAAGCACTCTCATAAGTCAAGGTCAAAATCCATTAATCCAAATCCCCCAAAAGGGACTTACATTGATATCCTCGATAGACTCATGCAAGCCTCTCTTATCACATTACCACCAATCAAAACACCCCATCCACATACTCAAAAACCTACCGGTATGATCAAGACAAAACCTATGCCTACCATAGAAGCCTAGGTCATAACATAGAGAGTTTTAAAGCGCTAAAATCCATAATATAACGAATCTTCCTCATCGATGATCTTCTCTAAAAGAGGACCATCCTAATCCATCATTTTCAACATTACCAACATCTTCACCCTCGTCAATGTCCTCAATGACATCTATAAATCAAGAGGGACATTCTCATTCTATCATTAAGAAGCCTTCATTAGATATCTCGTTAGAACCTTCCTTTAAAGGTCCATCAATCTCGTCAAGCACCTTCCTTTGAAGGACCATTATCCTCATTAGCACCTTCCTTTGAAGGTCCATCAATCTCATTAGAACCTTCCTTTGAAGGTCCATCAATCTCATCAACACCTTCCTTTGAAGGACCATTATCCTCGTTAACACCTTCCTTTGAAGGTCCATCAATCTCATCAGTGCCTTCCTTTGGAGGACCATTATCCTTGTTAGCACCTTCCAATAAAGGTCCCTCAATCTCATCAACACCTTCTATTGAAGGTATCTCAACCTCATCAATGTCCACACCTTCCCTTGAAGGTCTGTCAACCTCATCAACATCTATGCCCAAGCCACTGACAATGTCTTCACCAAAATTTGTAGAACCAAGGGGTCATCCTCAACCAAATCTCAACAAACCTTCCTCATGCGTTTTCCCATCACCTTCTAGAGAAGGTCCCTTATCTCAAACCAGTATAATTCACCCACCTATATGAACCCAAAATCAACATACACAAAGAAAAGGAAAAACCAAAGCTTCATCATCTACCCCTCTTTATCAATTGTCCTCTCATGCCCCATCCAAATTTCCCACAGCCCCTTTGTCAAGGGATCCTTTATTTACCATACACTCAATTAATCAAGACCAAAACTTCTATCATCCTCAGGACATCATTCCTTTTAACACATGTCATTTCTATCCACAATATTATGTTGGGAAGGCTCCTATCTACTGAGACTTTGAAAGTCTTACTTTACATACCTTCCCTTTTACACGTCCTCACCAAACTATCATGTCAATACAATCAAAATGTCATTACTTTGGAGTAAACATGGAATTTTTTCCCTTAATTGGATCGGTCCATATAGTATGGGGAAACCTTGAATTTCTTGCACTTGCATCATTTCTAATATTAACACATCACCTTTGTCATGACAAAGTAGTCACATCAAAGATCTTATTCCATCATTATCCAACCATTTTATCATCGTAATGATTTGAAAGCATGTGGTTTTCATCAAAGCATCCTAAATAAACCTTAAAGATGAACACCACGGCTCTATTCATCACATCTTTCACATGGACAAGTTCCTCTTTAGCAGGAACCCCATAATCATTACATCCATCCACCTTGTCTACTAACCAAAGACATGTCTTGGGAACACATGTGTAGTTTGTGTACACATATTTTCCCCTCCTTGAAATGGCTTATTAGGGTCTTGCCCTTAGCTCAAAATAAAATCAAAAATATCTATGGATGCTTCCTATGTCTTCCTATCAAATTATATATATATATATATATATTGATCCCTCGAAGGACAACTATTCAAACATCATATTGTCAAAAATAAAAGTAGACTGATCCCTCAAAGGACATCTACTAGTCAAAATCATAGACCGATCCCTCAAAGGATGACCATCTCTGTAAAAATAAAAAAAAAAAAAATGTAGACCATACCCTTGAAGGATGGATACCTGCGTAAAAGGCTTCCCACATCGATCAGCCTTCAAAATCCAAAATTCAAAGCATCCTAGGAAAGATTCTTGCATTGATTATTTTGCATCAAAATAAAAAATGTAAAGTTGGGGCATTTCCCTATGAAACTATTGAAAGGAGAACCCTCTTTTCCCACATAACCTACATATGTCAACCCTTCTCATGTCCTAAGAAGGTACACTCTATCACTTCAATTTATATCCAAGATCCTAAATGTGACTACCATTGTTAGTCATCTATTAACATTCATTGTAAAGGCCAAAAGTGCAAGTGCCTTCACTTTGTTGTTTCCCATCATATATGTATCAAATCCAATACAAAGAAATCAATCCACGTTTCATCCTTGACCATGGTTTTGAAAAAACATTAAATCACTTTAACATCAATATCAAATACACATCATACCTAAAACATAACTTTAACAGTTGTCAACACTTCCACATCAACATTTATCTACCAAAATATATCACAATATCTATCATCTCTCAACATCAACACAATATTGAGCATATCTCAACATTATATTGTTGTTTCTAAAAACATCACATTTACTCATTAAAGTTGACACTTGTCAATCAGATGTCTCCTCTAGCATTATCCCCCGATTCATCACGATCCCCATCTAGTCCTTGAAAGCCTACCCTTGTAGCATCATCAAATTTTGGTCCCTTGACCCCATCAAATCATTATGTTATCATCTCTTATCACCGTTAAGTCATATGTTTATAGGACACAAACCCTTTGGTTCCCCTATCACTTGACTTCCGGTCTCATAAGCCCACTTTTGTTGAAAAATTAATTTCTGGTCCTTTTACCTCATCAAATCATCATATCATATTTTTCTCCATTAAGTCACATGTCTATAGGAAACGAACCCTTTGGTTCCCCTATCACTTGACTTATTGGACTTGTAAACCCACCTTTGTGGCAACATCGATTCTTGGTCCTATGACCTTTTCAAAACATCCTATTTGTCATTAAAATTCATATGTCTATAGGACATGAACCCTTTGGTTCCCCTATCACTTGATTTTGTGACAACACCCATCTTTTTTTTACCTCGTCCTAGGGCATCACTTTATCATCTTCCTATCCTTGCATCTTTCCATATATCTCTTTCAAGCTCATGATCAATTCCCTTTTCCATCAATCCCTAGTTTTAGGGGGAGCACCTCATCATGTAAACCTACAACATTTATCTATCACATCTCATTTTTGTCTCGTGGCTTGTCTCAAAACCACTCAACAAAAAGGGGAAAATGTAGACACCTAAAATTAGCACCGCTAATTTCTAATGTTGGCATCACGCAAGAACCATTCCCCCTCATTATCACATTACACCCCTCATATTCATTCATCTAACCACATCATATCTAACTACTCAATCTATGCATCATCTCGAGGACTTCATATTGTATTATTATTACATACTCATGTAAATCTACATCCATCATTAATTAACATATTAACATATTCTTCATCTTAGATTGTATGCTTATAAACATGTACCCTCCATCAAATTAATTAAACTCGTTGTCACACCATTTAAACAACATCACATTACCTAGGTCATATCACCCCTCCCATGGCTAATTAATTAATTAATTAATTAATTTCATCCTTACACCTCACTCATCCTAACTCACTAGTTATGACTAGTTTAACTAAACCTTCTAAATATATTAATCTTAACCACCTCTAACTTATCCTCATGTGGACTCCCTCCACAATCCCTAGTTGTAACTAGTTAAATTAGCAACCTTCCATAAATATTTCCCTAACCACCTCTAACTTATCCCCATAACCACCTCCCACTCCTCACTAGTTATAACTAGTTAAATTAGCAATCTTTTATAAATACAGGTATTATAATTTACCATGGTTCCGCATATCGGTCAGTTTTCTGGATGGATTCCTATTATCAGCGAGTTCTAAGTTATTTGTGCATATAATTGTTGTTGTGTTTCAGATTACATCCAGGAGACCATAAAACTACCTCTAACTTATCCCCATAACCACCTCCTACTCTTCACTAGTTAGGAATAGTTTAAATTGGGAAACCTTATAATTTATCCCTACTCTATCCTAACCACTCTAAACCTCCCACTCAACATCTCTAACTTATCTAGCTATGATTCCCCTAAATCTTCAACCACCTAAGATCAAAATAGAAGTTTTATCCTCCCAAACTCAAACTTCCTACAATCATGGAATATGATTGGCCGATTTCCCAAATCTCCAAAAATTAGCTCCTATTAACTCTATAAATACCAACTCCAAGCCTCCATTTGGGAGAGGGTGATAGGTGGACGTGACATGAGGACTTCATATTGTATTATTATTGCATCATAAACCTCTCATAGAGTAAGAGATCGTCCAAAAAATAGTCAAGCCATCTTCAAACGTCATTCATATGTCTAGAATCACATCAACAGTCTTCTTACATCAACAATCTTCCTCTCTCGGGTAATATCACCTTTTTTCCTCATTTCTCAAAATTATGCAAGGTAAGTGGTTTCCCTTGCTTCATTACATTATTATTCATCATTTCTAAGCTTAAATCGACATTTCTAACATTCCTTTCGAGTCCCATACTCGTCCATTATCAGCCTATACATTTTATAGCAATCAGTATGATTATCATTGCAAAAAATCATCAAAGATTGGCTTAAATTTCCAGCAATTCAGCCCCAATCTCTCTGGGATTCTTTGCATCATTGGAAAGATCTTGAAGCCATATTTCCAAAGTTGCATCTTTTGGTTTGTAAAATGGAGCTATGGTTCTCAATTTATCATCAAAACATTGGAGGTTGGTTATTCATCAGATCTATAGCTTCACCATCAACAAAATCATCATCCACAACCTTATCATATCTAGTTTCTTAGCAGGGAAAAGAGTTTGATCTATTCTTCCATGGGCGCAACATAGAACATCATCCATACACATCCACGAGTATCATGGAAACCCCGTCATATCGAGGTTCAGAAGGTCTTATCAACTTGATTAGTAATTGACCTACGAGACACGAGTTGAGGAATGATAAGATTTATCCCGAACACCCAAATTCCCCTCACATTCTATCCTGTTAATTCTCCAATTACAAATTAACCTCAATATTTTGTCTCACTCACTAAACACCCCGAGCTCATAGAAAAATTAAGGGCCCTTCACCATTAACATTAAGTTGATAAGTTCGACTTACGATAAACCTTTACCCTTTATAAAATTTCATAGAGATCTTCACAAATCATCTATTATACAAATTTAATCCACGGACGAATGTGATGAAAATGTAAATTTCTTTATTCCATACCAACCCATAGGGTTGTATAGCAAGATGAAGAAATATACAATCATTGAATCTAAAACTAAACTTATCCAGAAGAAATTACGCAAATGTCTCTCTGCAAAAATAATATTTCCACATTACATTTTTTTGTGATTTTCGGTGTAAAATACTTGCAAATATTTGCAATAACCTTCACATGTAACTTGCATATTTAAAATTTGACCATCATTTTCTATATATATTTATACAAAAATTATAAAAATATGTCGTTAAAATAATTAAATAAATACATAAAATAACATTGTTTTGTATTTGGGAAAGGAAGTATTAAAAATTTACCGTCACCGAAATAATGTTTGTGCAAGGCATCGGTGGAATTATAATTTAACCCGTGCTTATAATGGATGAAGGGTACCTAAGCGATTAAATTCATCGAAATCGACGGTATTTTGATCTTGGTCGCACATGCGTTGATAAATCTTACGGAGACCCATATGATGGATCCAAGAGACAAAAGTGACATGTAAATCATGCCCAAATTTATTAGGGCATTCCCTACTCATACGATTAGTTTCTACATGGCTCCATAAAGATTTTGCCACCATGCACCAAATAAAAATTTAAAATAAATTCCATGAGCCTAATGTAAAATAAAAGCATAAACTCTACCCATATGAATTAAAATTGTATAAAATATATCCTTTTACACACAAGAAAAAGCACAAATTCTTCCACCACTACTGAGAATAAAATAAGAGAAAGACAAAATCATTACGTATGTGAAGGGCATAGTAGGAATGGTGGAGAGCTTGCATCAAATCAACGGTTAATACTTTGATCAACCCAGTAACTTGAATATTTAAAATTCAACCTTCGTTTCTATATATATTTATACATAAATTATAAAAATATATACAAATATGTCTTTAAAATAATTAAATAAATATATAATAAATACAATAAATAACATTGTTTTGTATTTGAGAAAGACAATTTTAAAAAATTAGCGTCATTTGAAATAGTGTTTGGCGGGCATTTGTAGCATTCAAATTTTACTGAGATATGAAAAATGAAAGACTTGTAATGGATGAAGGGTACCGGCACTTAAATTCATTTGAAATTGGATGTCAGTTTGATCTTGGTTGTGCATGTGTTGATAAATCTTGCGGAACTATATGATGGAGCCAAGCAACTCAAGTGTCATGTAAATCATGCCCAACTTTCTCAAGGTATTCCCTACCGATACGATATAACAACCACTTTACAATCATCATAATTACATGAATTTTTATTAATATTTCCCAAATTCAACATATGTATTCAATGATTTAAATGTACAAAATAACATTTAAATCCAGTAACTTATAATTATAAATCTTTAGATAACAAATCAATATAGCATGTGCTTATTCATGGGTCAACTAGATCCTACCGATCCCCCATAAAGTAATATTTCAAGTCATTATACAAGTATAATCATTAGTGCTCTTCTTGGCATTGATTTTACAAGTGTTGTTATAAGTTTCTAAATAGGGTTCAATTAATTGAATCCCATCCAACATTTTAGAATTTAGTTATAACTAGGTGAACCTGACAATGTAATGACATACACTACTTTGGACAAATTTTATGAGTCATGTATTGCATGTTCTATTTCTATACTGTACATTGTCTTTGAAACATGTCCCATCACCATGTCACTTGGTTCCATTATCAGAATTGAATCATTTATTTAAGTTAATTAAATTCAAGTTACACACACGATATAAAACTTGTTCATCTAGTAAGATGAGCACGACTGTGCCAACTTAGGTTGCCTATGGGAGAGAAAGAGCTCATGTAATGACTTACATCATCACACGATCAATTTCTTCCTCATAACCAACATAAGTTGGTATAGAGGAACTAGACCGAATTAAAAAACCTCCACATCATAACACAACTTAGTTCCATGTTGATTATGACATGTATAATAAATGGAGCTCGAGGGACAAATTAGGATAATTGTTGTATGGTAGTATTCATTGAATGACCCACATCATTTGATGAACACTACACTATAATAACCATCTGAAGTTGGCTTGCCAAGTACCATGTATTAGGTTTGTCGTAACTATTCACCTCATTGAATTAGTTTTACAAAAGGTTCATATTTCATAACGCAACGATATTCCATCGCATTAATTATTCGATCCTAAGTTCCATATCTTAGTTTCGATTAATTATTCGTAATCAAATCCCATAATTTTTTTATGTGCATTCATTAATAATTCTAAGATAATTAGGGAAGTAAGCTACATTAACTATGTAGTCCCTAATTTATTTAAATCATGACATTGTCGTTATAATGGCTTAAGTAAAAATCTATTGAATTCATCAATTGCATGTAATACAATAATTTATTTCCATAAAGGTTACATACTTAAGATTAAAAAGTAAATTATCATTAATAAATTATCATCATACAATAGTTAAAATTATATAAACTCTAAAATAATGAACCACATTCAATTATTTTAATAGATTACATCTCATATCCTTATTATAGCTTTAGTTCATTTTATATACTTAAAGCTAACACACTGAGGATATTATTTAATCAAAGTTCATTATTCAACTTAATAATAGTACCTATCTTATTAAATCAGATTGATTAATTCAATCACAATCATATCCTAATGATACAAAAACTAAATATTTGATATTAAAAACCATTATCAATATTACAATAATATTCAAAAATTTATTATAAAATTTTATTTTCTCTTCTAAAAATGATAAAAAATCTCAAAGGCCATAATGCCTTTGAATAATTCATTTAACAAAGCACAAGCTCGCTTTTACAACTGTGATCAAGTAAAGAATACATTTTTAAACATAAAATCAAGAATTCAGCATAATCACCCACCAAATAAGATCTAAATTTCGTCATCTATAAAAATTTTAGGAAACCTTCAATTTGAAATAAATAGCATGAAAATGTCTACCATATTATCTTTACAATTTATAGCATTGAAATATTTCAATGAATCATAATTAAGCTAAACAACATAATCAAAAATTCATATAAGATATCAATATATCATTTCTCTTTTCCTTTTTTTTCATAATTCATAAAAGAAACATGTGACTTTCCAACTCAAATCATTAAGAGAATACTTCAAATTAATAATAGATAACAATTACAAATATCAATTCCATAAACATATCAACTATGTCATTTACACCCGGACATGGTTATTTAGAAACATTAAACAAGTATTAACTTTATACTTAAACATCCATACTTTTTAAATCATTATCATAAATTAACATTATGAGTCAAGAACAACTATACAAACCACATAACATTCATTTTGGGTTTGTGTAACATAATTCGAAAGAAAAGAGTGTAATAATACTCAAGTCATGTCTTAATAAATATATTAAGAGTCTTATCTTAATAAAGATAATAATTAAAATATACAACACCATATTTTAATATTAACAATCCATAACCATATCAAATAATGTCTAATTATCAGAATGCATTATTCTTTTCACAAAATAGAAGCACTTACATTGTTATATAATAATAAAAATAACATTTGTACTTAATTTTCCATCGAATACCTTAAACTATCTGAAATACCAATAAGTATTCAAACCATATGAGCTAACCAAATACATTACAACTCACATAAGGAGTGATTCGACCTAGCTTAAGAGTAGGCTACAGGATTTACTCTTATGGACTAATTCCATAGTTTCTCTATGCACCTAAACTATTACAGTCACTGGTTTGAATGAACCATATTATAACAAAGATCATAACCCTTCACCATAGGGTGATTTATAATCAAAGCACATTCAACATTGACCACGTTATGGTCTAAGAAAACAAAAAACGAACAGTGGAGTGGTCGAACCGACCCTTATCCCCATCAACCTAAGAAAAGAACTCGATCCCCCAAATAAACAATGACACCAACCTAGTCTAGTAGGTGACTAAGTCACATATCACCCATGATGTAACCATTTGGTAAACCATACACCCATGTATAACCAAATATAACCAAGGCCGAGTTGGGTATTCTCATACCCTTATTATTTTTATATCAAAAATAGTGAAAAAAGAGAAGACAAATTTCCACTATATGTATACGATCTTGAGCTCGATAATAATATCCACAAATTCAATTTATTTAGCATGTACATAGAACGAAACAACCCAACAAAACACGGTCAAACTAAATGTGGATATGCAGACATATAAGCCTATAAATGACACCCAAAACGATGAACATAGATAATATACATTAAACTACATGTTATCAAGTGTGAGTTCAAAAATAAGAACCTCACATTTGTTTGATATAGCCTAAATGAGGCACCTTTGAAACAACCCCACCCATTATAGGCACAAGAAAAAAAAAAAAACAATATCCAAATATTTATACAATACTCATGATAATATGCAAGCATTCCTTCGTAGTCTGGGTGATACCCAGATTCACATTCACAATAATAATGTGGCTTTAAACAAATGACCAATATAAATCTTGACTATACACAAATTTAAGGACATATTTGCATTCAAATACTTATACATGTACAAATAGAGCCATCAAATCTAGTATGCATTCAACCATGGCTTTCAAATTAAGATTTAAACATACCCAAAATGAAGAAATTTATAACACAATAGGGAAAACATATTTTCTCCATTATCA